>CAEGAE010074283.1:0-14279 GCA_903067095.1 Girardinus metallicus
GGCTTCCTCCCACAGTCCAAAAACATGACTGTCAGGTTGATTGGCCTCTCCAAATTGTCCCTAGGTGTGAGTGTGTGGTTGTTTGTCCTGTTTGTCTCTGTGTTGCCCTGCGACAGACTGGTGACCTGTCCAGGGTGACCCCGCCTCTCACCCAGAACGTAGCTGGAGATGGGCACCAGCACCTCCTGACCCCACTAATGGACATGAAAAAGGCCTGTAATGAAAAAGGATGGATGGATGGATTTTTATGATTTTACATCAAGTTGCCATATTCTACTTATCAGTCTAATTATTATGATTGAGAATTAAATAAAATATACTTACAATAAGTTAATCAAGGGACAGGTGATCTCAAAGGAACTGGAAGAATTAGTTTATTTATGTTATCGAGTTATACTGATAGAGGAATGAAATGATCCTGTTTAGGGGTTGAATTTAAAGCAACCTAAGTGACAAAGAAATTCATATTAATGTTTGGGATTTCATGCATAAGGTGGGGAGACATATTTTCTTGGAAGTTCAAAGAGTCCTTCAATAGGTCAAACATACCACAGGTTTTTAACCACTTTCTTGTTTTTTGGTAATTGTGTATATTGTTGTTTTTACTTAGAAAACAGAAGAAATTTAAAAAATTAAAAACCTGACGGTGTGAGGAGGGGAAAATAAACTGCTGAGGTTTCTTGAGGCTGCAGAAGGACCAAAAGAACTTTATTGATTTAAGTGGAACCACTAAAAGCAACTGTCAGACATCCTCACCTAACCATTAACCTGCCAGCATCTGGGTGGCCGGCTTTGTGCCTGAACCAATCACTTTTCATTTGGACATCCCCATATTTACTCCAACTTAAACTGGCTGAAATCACTACAAGGCATATCACATCAGGAGCACATGAAGTTATTATTAAATTTTGATAGTAATTCTTCTGAAGGAGGTTTGTCCTCAGCCATTTAGTTTTGTTTTGTGCTCCTGACTGTTGAAGCGAAACAGAACACCATGGTTGAATATAAAGAGCTCTCCGGGGCCTTCACAAAGAAGATTGTAGCAACCACTTTTGTTGTTAGGGTTTATAGAGGTCTCAAACTTGAAACCAGTCATAACAAGAGTTTTATAATAGTTTTGGATTTTTCATTATAGTTTAGTTTTATTTCGTTGTGACATTTAGTCTAATTCAGTTAGTTTTAATTGGTTTATAGAGTGTGTTTGCTAGTTTTAATATTAGTTATTAGTTAAATATTGTTTAGTTTTTATTTATAGTAGCAGTTTTAGTTTTTTCATACTTTTTAGGTGCAAAATTCAAAAAGATTAACGCATTGTGGTTATGTATACATAAATGAGGTAATGAATACTCAACAGAAGATCCCATTTTAAAAAATGTACTGAGTGATTGTTAAAGAAAAAATGACTTCTCCCGATTTATGCTGTCAAAATTTTGACAGCATAGTCTTCCATAAGTGGAAGAGTATGGCATGCCGTAATTTGCCGACAGCTGACGTAAACTGGTTGTGTGGGGGGGAAGCAAATCAATTTTACATCAGTTCCACCAGGCTAATAAATAAATTCATGAACACAAAACCAAAAGATATAGTTTTGTATTTCAGTTTTAGTTAGGTTTATAAACAGACGACATAGTTCCAGTAAGTTGGACCAATAAAAATGAGTTGCATTTCTATCACAGCAGAGCTCAAGCTGCCAGAGCACTAGAAAAGGCTTGGCACTTCTGAAACGTTTCCTAAACCAACAGACATCTCAGCCTGAAACCCTGTTGCACCAAATTCTTATCGATTATCAACAAACATATCAATGAAATCCAGAAATGGAGCAGAAACAAACCAAACCCTAAAAGTCTGGGGGTTTAATCCAAACTCTGACAGCCTGAGAAAAAAAAGAAACTTCTACAGCATCAAATGTTTATGGTGAAATCTCCATAAATCACGTTGGAAAAACAAATGTAACTACAGTCTCTTGCATTAAGATTTTATTCCAGCTGTCAGGCGGGCCAAGGCGGATGCTGGAAACAGCTGAGGGAGAGAGAGAGAGCAGTCAGAGTCGGAGCAACACTCCCTCCTTCTTATTCTCCATGCTTGGAGGCTTAGTGAGAACTAAGCTGGCAGACTAAGATAAGCCTGTTTTTATATAACATTTTTTTTTCTCTCTCTTTTTATTCATTCAGAGTTGAGGAGGCAAAATGAATATATACACATTCAAAGATGGATTAGAAGACAAAAACAAGGCTATCATGGTGGAATGGAAGAAAATACTGTGCAGGAATAAAATGGCTAGTTAAAGTTTTTAATTTACTCAGTGTCAGACATTTAACAGGAGGGAGATGATAGTACGTAATAGGAAAACAACATTTTCTCTTAAAGCGCCTGCTTGATCACATCTTTTGCAAGTACGTTCTTATCAGCACTGGACTAAATTACTTTCTGCTTTCTGTCAATCATGTGGCTCCTGCTTGAAGAAACACAGCTTCTCTCTTCCTAATCCTAGTCATATATAAGAGAACACACAATCATTCAACGTGCAAACGTGAAGAGTGACAAAAAAACAAGCCTGTTTTTGAAAAAGTCTTCAACTTTTCCTTGTTTCGTCCTTTTTCTTGTCTAAGCAGGATGTTGTTTTCTAGTTTTTACATCACACTAGAACAAAATAGGATTAAACTGGATCAAGAAATCTAATTTTTAATTAGCTGGCCCTGCCAGAGTGCTCAGTCAGGCCTCCAACACCACCCACAGTCGATGTTCTGTAGATTAGATCCACTAAAAGGCTACTGACTCTCCCTCCACACCACTAAAAGGGCAGCCAAAGAGAACATGACTTAACCGATATGAAAAACAGGAAACAAATGTTCCTGTAGACTTTGTAAATGAGCAACTTGTTTGCTTGCTCCAATTGTTTATTTTTTTAAAGACAGAATAAAGACCAAAATGTAGAAAAGAGCTTTTCTTTATTGGCTTAATTGGAAACACAACATAACTGAATCTTTTGATCTAAAACATGTTCAAGAAAGCATGTTTCCAGTATTTCACCCTGAACCTCAACCCTTCAGTCTTCCTCAGATTCATTTTGTTCAAAAATTATGTTGCCCAGATGTACCGAGGGTGGACCCATCATGTGACAGTCCAACCCTATGTTGGAACTCCACATTATTTGGATGTGGAGGGTTGTTTATGTTTTTTACTCTGACATAAACTGTGAAGTAGAAGATGAAAATCCTTCTTAAACTGAAGCATTTCTTCCTCTATTTCCATAAAAAGCCAAAAGCTGTGTTTGATTTAAAACATGCGACAGTTTAACAGGAAAAACTCTAGGTGATATTAAGCTGGGTTAACAGAAGCAGAATGCTATGAAAATTCAACCAACCTGACATCCTTTATCAACAAAACCCTAACCCAAAGGTTCATGTTATCATTAAAAATACTACACTCCGTACCAGCGTTGCTTAATCTGTAAGGCTTTTAACCTGACACATGATGTGGAAAAAGAGGGAGGTAAAATACAGCTATAGACAATTACACTGTTTCCTGATCACATCTTTTCTCTTAAAAAGTGCCTGAAGTCTTCATCCACCTTGCAAATATCTCCACTGCACAGGTTGAAGGTCGTGGTGTGCAAACACCCACACTAATGCGCTGATACTGTATGGAAATTATAATCCAGGAGTACACATGTTCAGTCTGAAAGCAGGATTTCATGTTTTTTGTTCTCAAAACTTTTAATACTTTTCCTTACATTCATATTTTGAAAGCAGGACTTTATGTCTTTCTTCTGAAAACTTGTAATGATTGCACTCAAAACTTCTCCTCATGCTCACACTTAGTCTCTGCTCTGAGCAAATCTTCACTTGTAAAACTCTCTTGTTTGCTATGGCAGGCCTCAATAATTGTGTTGAAAACTTCCTAAGTCCTTTTATCCTAATCTTTAGCAATAAACTCAGTTAGATTTTTTAACTACATATATTTTGCATGAGAAAGCATAATGTTAGTATAATGTAAAGCTAGCATTGCATATTTAAGACAAATCTCGTCCAAACTGTAAACCACAAAAACATCTGAACATTTGCCTTTACCTAATTTACATAAACCCACAAGGGTTCTAATATTTAAATAGGACATCATCAGAAAGGTAGTTTAAACAAAACTCCATCACAACATTGCAATCTTTTGTTCCTTAATATACAGTGGTGTGACTGACGAGTCGCATGAGAAAATTTGACTGTAGTAAGTCTCAGAGAGGTTTAAACTCAACTGGAGGACAACTGCTTAACTAGCCAGATGCCTGAAAGGACGTCCTCAAACTGAATTTCACTCCAGACCTCGCACTGCCTTTCTCTACATCCTTGGTTTATTCAGATTTTTGTGAGGGTTAACTCCTAATTTGCTTGCAGTGGAGTGATGGGCTCATGGCAGGGGGCTTTACATAGTCAGAGATAAGCTAGTGAAACCAGTCTCAACTGCAGTCTGAGGTTCCTAATCAATGTCAGTGGATTTCCACAGGGAGAGGGGTGGGCTGAGGTTATGCTAACAGTCCGATGTTTGTTAGCAGAGCTCATGAGTCAGTTTCTCCTCGCTATTAACCCCGGGGTTCATCGATTTCTTGTTGCAGGCACGCGTGCGTGCACATTCACAGGCATGCTATGTATGCTCGCGCCTCTAAAAGCCATACACACACACACACACGCATACGGGTAGACAAACTTACACACACGAGCTGTCACTTGCATTGACATCCAAGCATTCCTCTGGGTCACCTGGCCGGTTGAGACTTGTCTTACAGTAGAGATGTCAATGCCTGGACAACAGACTTGGGGTAAGTGGTTGTGCTGCTGCTGCAATGTAGTCAATAAAAATCGCCTGCTGTTTAGCAAGGCCCAGCAACAGAGCTGGGTCAAATGCCTTTTCATCTCCTCTAAGCTTTTGTTCTTGTGAGGCCGGATCGATGGAACAAAGCTGTTGATATGCAAGCAAGCGAAAGCATGTATGGAGGGAGTCAACAATCATATCCTCAATTAAATCTGGCAAGTGTTGATGAAGTCACAAATCAGGCTGCAATTCTGTCCTAACAAGGAGAGCTCAGTCCGTCTGGGTCAATACTCTGCAGAATGTCCTATTGGGACATGTCTGTACCAGCTACACATATCTACAGACTGACATTTGACCGTTTTTCTTTGCAAGCTCAATCAGACTTGAAAGCTTTGGTCTATAAAGAGCAATCTGAGTCAATATGATTTAAAGCTGGACTTTGACTGGGACATTCTAAAATGTGAATATGCCCTGAGATAAGCTCTTCAATTGCAGCTGTTAGAATTGTTATTCTGCTGAAAGGTGAACCTTTGCTCCAGTGAAGTTATTTGCAGCCTCTAAAAGCTTTTCTTTCAGAATTGTCCTGTATTTACCTCCATCCATATCCTCAACAACTCCATTCAGCTTCCTAAGTCCTGCTTAAGGAAGGTCACAGTGGGGATACTGTGGAATTTTAACGCCCTGTTTACACGAAACCAGCAGGATAGTGAAACGTAAATGTTTTGTTACATTTTGACATCTCGTTTGCATGGTCACAGTGTTTTGGGCAGACAAAAATCTGAATAATGGCCATGTAAATGCCAATCGAATACATTCAGTCAGTCACATCACTTTGCGCTCGTGCCCTCAGGCCTGATTCTTACCAGCAGACAACACAACAACAACAGACTTCCATCTTCAGTCCATGCTGCTGCATCTTTTCAAAAAATTTGGGAGATTAAGATAAAACTGCTGATTGTGGAACATTTATGTGATCAACGAAGACACACAGATTACACATGCCAGATCGCACACCTCTACAGAAGCAAAGGCTTACAAAAATTGCCTCTGGATTAGTGAGTCCATAAAAGTTTTACTGCCTACATGCATACTACATCATTTTCAGCGCTCTTTGTTTTTCGATCCGCATGTTGAGTGTAGATTTTTGTCAGGTAATGAAAGGAAAACGTTTCTGTAAACAGGACCTTTGTTTTACAGCAGGAATTCTGCAAGTTTTAAAATTCAAATTGAAAACCTTTTTAGACCATTAGCAGTCAAATAATATGCATCATAAAATGGATATTTTATAGAGCAGTTGTGTCAAGCTTTTTAGCACACAATGAACATAGCATTGTATTGGTTGGTGTCAGAAGTGAACCAGTGACGAATGTCGTCCAGCCAACCGGCAATAAATTTACTCTTTACCCATGATAGACGCAACAGAGCTAGCCAGGTTATACTAGCAGCTAGTTGTCAGTAGCTGCCGCAACTCCCAAAAAAATGCAATAATGATGTTTGAGGGTGACTCAAACATTTGTCTGACAGAAAAAACCCATGAGAAAAAAAATACATAAGATACTCCTGCCATGACAACATTTATTGTATTATATTGTTATGTAATTAAGGCCGTGTTACATTTTAAATTTGATCTAAGACATTTTAAGACCTTAATTTTAGATACATGAATTTTATCTTGTACAGAACAAACAGCATTTTGTAAGTAGATCTAAATGTTCAACTTTATTTTTCCTACATGTTTGCTGTGTCCCATACTTGGCTCATGGCATGGTGCATTGGGGCTTTATTCAGGGGCATCAAGGTAAAAAGGATTGAACACATATGTACGCTGATCTTTTCAGATGATTTACTTGTAAATTAAAAAAAAGAAAAGCGATTACGAATATTTTTTCGTCCCCTTTACTAATGTACTGTCACATACATGAAAAAACAGTAAATAAATCCTTTTGCAGGACACTGTACCTTCTGGTCTAAACAGACTGGCTTTTCAGCTTGATCGCCAAACAAATCCCTTTGAGTTTTATCCAGTACCGCTACACAGCGAGCAGCAATAAAGCGATGCATACATCATTAGGTTACGCAGCCCAGGAACCAAATGAGAAGTTGAGATTCTCAGTGGGGCGGCTCAGACTCATTACTCGATATTATTGGAGATTGTCAGGGCAATGTCCAAAAGCAGCGAGTCGGTGAGTCTCAACTCTCAGTTTAATTAAAAACAGGATGCATTCATTGAAAATTGGACCATGAAACAATGCCAGAGAAATCAGCACCATCAACTAATGGATGGGTAATCACAAAACAAAAATGAGCCTAAACAGTGTCGCACATGATGAGTCCAAAAGTTGATGAACAAGGGAGGAGAGGGAAGGTGGCGGGATCGCCTGGAAATGAGAGCGGCTCCTGCAGGTTGGAGTGTGGGCCGATCCCATCCGCCGAGTACCTCCTTTCACTGCTCCTTTCATATTGAAATGGTCATGGTGGCCTGAAGCTGAGTGGGGGGGAGGCGGTCGCTAACCTTTCAGCTGTGTGGGACGCATTATCCCGCCACACAATAACGCACAATCTCCGTCTTGTTTGCTAACACTGCTTTATATTTCTCCTTCCCTCTTCATGCCTCTCCAGCACTCGGGGAATGTGGGTTTTCTTCAATGCACCACTCTCCCCTCCAGCATCATCCCGCCCGTTCGCTTCAATCCCTCTCTTTAAAGATGCATTATTCCTCTCTCCCGCATGCTCAATTAAACTATTCCAAATCTCTTTTTTAATGCAAATGCCTAATATTGTAAAAAGCGTATGTAAATAGCTCTCGGCATAATCTGCTGTGCCAAGTCTGCGCCTTCTGTCTCCGTTTGTTGCCTCTGACTGTGCGAGCACCTGTTTGTGCGTTCACTTAAAGAGGCTGCAGGAGCCGGTGAAGCCGGTGGTGCTTTTTTTGCATCATGCGTACCTTCGGGCCAGCCGTGCGAAGACACGCACAAGCCTGTCTGAGCCGCCAGCCTTTGGGCTGCTCTGCTTGTGCATCAGTGCTGATGCTGTAAAGCCTCTCGACCTGCTCCACACCCACCAGGACAGCTCCATTACCAGCCATCTGTAAACGCTACGACTCCTGCGCCTCGGCCTCCTACGGGCGGGGTCAAAGATTTCAAGGTCAAAGGTGACGGTGGTAGGGGAGTGGTGTGTAAAACGTTGGCTTATATTAAAGCTGCTGCACTGTAGTTTTGCTACAGACTCCTGAGGGGGCCCAACATCAAAGGCTTAAACAGCAGCAAGCCTATTTAAGCGGCGAAGTGGGTGGGGGGCACAGCAGAAATGCACACCCACGCAAAAATGTGCAGCAAACATGCAGAAAGGCACAGATACCGATGTCTTCATTTTGCAGTTATTTTAATGCGTCCTGCATAGGTTTACACAAGAAAAAAGACCAAACATTAACAGTCATGTGGTAACTACAGATTGTTACATGTACAGATGACGCTGTTCTGTTTGCTCAAAGGAAAATGCAAGAGAAGTGGTCTTGAGGTTAACAAATGAACTTATTGGTTCTAACAATCCAGTAGGGTTAAATACAGAAAACACAGGTGCAATGTTTGGAAAATTAAAAAGTATTCAGATACAATTAAAAATGTTGAGGATTTTATCTATTTAGGCATGACTTTGAATCTAACCTTAATCTTTAAAAGTCACGTCCAAAAAGCTTAGTCTTTAAATTTCAAGTATACATGTGGATCTCTTGCTACTGAGGATTCCCAGATTTATCCAAATGCCTTTTTTTTATGTTTTGTTATATTGTATGACTAGCTGGTCGCAGGGAAGCAAAACAATTTTAAAACCTCTTGTATCAACATATAAGAGTGTCTTAAAGATTCATGACAACCCTAACCTTCATTTTTCTAAATCTTTTCCTTTAACTTTGAAAATCTGATATTTTATGCAAACATTTGTTTAGTTTATAAAACTCATCACGCCCTTGTGACTCCACCATTACAAAGGTTTGTCTTTTTGAGATCAGATAAGAAGGGCGCCCTCTAGAGGTGAGTGTAGCATCCCAAAATGTAGGACTGCTTTTACAAAAACTGCCTTATCTTTCGACGTGATGAGTGACTGGAACAGTTTGCCAAATGGAATTCTGACATGTTCTGGTTATGAAATATTTGCATATTTGGCTAAAGATATGGATGTTAAGTACGCAGATTTGCACTTGTTACTGAGGAAGGCAAATAAACTTTTGCGAATTGTCTGTTGGTTTGTAGTTTGTTTGGTTTAAGTGAGATCTGAATAATGAATTGACATGTATGACTAAACTGGTTTTTCACCAATTCATGATCTGTTAAATCAAACTCTATTGCATCAATCTGTCCAGGGGCAGCAGGTGGAAATTAGCATGTTTTGCTATAACCTCTTACCATGCGTTTCTCCTTTTTAAAACACTATTGAAATGCTGTACATTGTCACTGTGTAAATAAACAAACAGTACAACAGAAAACAGAATAACAGAAAGTAAAGGCTGGAGGCCTGGAGAAGTGGCCCAGGTGAGCTCTCCCTCCCCAAGCCCACTCCATTATGACCATCACCACACAGAAACTCCAGCCAGAGCTAATTAACGGCCTATTACTATGCAGATATATGCAGAGCCGAGAGCAGATCTCAGGCAATAAATGGGCCTGATGAACAAGAGGCAAGAAAAAAAAGGGAAGTGAGGGAGAGAAGCAATGAGATCAGAGGATGATGGGATGACTGAAGTGTTGTGTGGTACAGAAGCAGCAAATAACAGGCAGACATAAAACACAGGGTTAAATCTTTAAAAAATTGAAATTCAATTCAGTCAATGCAAAAACACAAAAAAGTCTAAAACAGATACAAAGGGTCAAACATAAAGAACTCACCTTAATGTCTGGGGTTCATAATAATAGAATAAACTTATTTCATCATTTGAACTTGGAGAGCAAATACTATCTAGCTGTCACTTCAAACAGATTAGTGTGGGAAAAAGTCATGTTTTTAGTCCTATTTTATGATTTAAAGGTATCAAAAGGAAAGACAGGCAAGACTGAAAAAACTGTAAATGGAAGGAATTAGCAAAAACTATGTGCTTCTCCCACTTCACATGGCCCTCTACAGCCTTAACCTCCAAAGCGCCAAATGTAAAAGTTTTTTTTGCACCTAGCCTCATATAGGTTGGTGGCGGAAGTCAGCCGATGTCTCCCAGCCAACTGGAGATAAATTTGAAGTTATCGATGACGGAGGCAGCTTGCTAGCTGACTGGATAGCAATGGTATATTGCTGACTGCATACAATTTACCCTTATAGCAAGGTATATTAGCCATTGTATTTATTATCAAAGACTAATATGCCTTTGTTAGCTAGCTATATCAGTAGCTAGTTACTAGTAGCCACCAGCAATTCCAGTCACAGAATGCAATTAAATTGTTTGTATGCGACTCAAACTTTTGCCTGACAGAAAATTCCCCCAAGAAAAAAAAAATAATTACATCAGGACAAAATTTAAGACCTGTGATTAATGTATTTAAGGCCAACTTAATCTTTTTAAGGTCTTGATTTAGACACATTAATTTAAAACTTTTTAAGGATGCATGGACACCCTGGCAGGAGATCAGATAAAAAGGGCGCCCTCTATAGGTGAGAAGTACTATTTTTTGTGTTGTGAAACAAACTCCTGGATGCTAAATGAATGGTGGGAGTCTGTGCCAGGTGGAAGAGGCTGCAGTCCAGTCAGACAGAGCAAATCACACTCAGCGAGTCGTGGTACTGAATGACATTTTTTTTATTATTATTTTATTTAACCTGTATTTAACAAGACAGGACAGTTAAGGGCTTGCTCCTGGTTGGTTGTTTTATCTCTTTGCTGCTCTGTTGGTTTGTCAGCCTGGACCTCCTTTTAGTTCAAGTCCACATGGAGATATATAGGACTAATACAGGGAGGTGAAATAAAGCCGCAGATTTGCAATTATTAAGGGTCGAATTATTAAAATCAGCCCCAATTTTCCAGCTAGAAGTGCCAAAAAAAAATAAATAAAAGGGATGGAAAATAGGTGGGTGCAACAAGATGTCATAATTAAAAAAAGCATCAGTCAAAGGAAAAAAAGAAAGGCAAGTCATGAATAAATTAACATAAGAGCTGTTGCTGGTAAGATCTTGTCAGGGATATTTCAACCATTCATTTGGGAGAATGCTAATGCTGCAAAGAAGCTGTCAGCTTTGTAAGATCTGCTTGTTGTCAGAATCTATTAGAGCACATAATCTGACAAGAACTCTGACAAATGCTCTCTATCTGTTTGGACTAATGTTCAACTCGGAAGCAACCTGGAAAAAAGGAAATACTAATTACTCTGAAAATTACGATTGTACGTACAGGATGACACCTTAGCAGTTCTATGTAATAACAGACAGGCAATTTACCAGCCACCAACTCTACAGGAGTCAACGCGGCATGGGGCAGTTACTGGTACCAAGCTAACTTTTTATCAGATCAACCCTTTGACTTAAAGTCGTTATATTGAGATACTGAAGATGATGCAGGAGCAGAAATTCACTGCTGCCCCTCCCCTACCTGTTGTTGACCACTACTTGTCAGCTGGCTAATAAAAGGCTACATTATTTACTGCTTAAAATAAGGAAAGATTTCACTGAAAACATTTCAATGGCCATAAACAGCAATGCAGATGTAGAGCTGTTAGCATATCATAAGAATGTTACACATCATCAGTGTCTTCAGTCAGAGGCCTCTCCAGATTCACTGCAACACTGACTGTTGCAATGAGAGAAATTGACTCTTTGAACATGACATTAATTACAACATTTAATTTCGCTTTGGGATTAAAAGTAAATCTGAATTGAACACAATGTTACACACTATGCCAGTTACTCCACAAAGAGAAGAAAGGCAAAAGTCAATAATTCACAATTTATGGTAAACTACAACTAAATAACACTGAAATTTGTGCACCAAAATCTAGCACAAGTGTTCTACTATACATCAATTCAAAACACTTTGCAAAACAAAAGACTTATTAAGTTGTTTACGCTTAATTAGTTAATTATGAGGAGAATTATATATTGTTTGCAACTTATATTGTTAATTTAATGCATATGGCCATGAAAACTGGTTCTGTAATTATTGAGGAAGGGGCAGTTTTTTTGTTCTTCCTGCTTCTTTTTCATTCATGTTAGTAAGTTTTGTAATAGAATGTGTTTGTGAATTTATGATGAAATTTGTTAACTTTACTGACTAAATTGATTGTTTTTTTTTACACATACAGTAAAATATCCGCTGTATGTAGCAAACACAAAAAGGTTTTGTGAAAACATCAAGAAGCAGACTAAAGCTAGATTCCACAAAGTCTAGATGGAACTAAGGCTGCAAGATATCAGGAAAATATTATTCTGATACTATCCATCCATTTTCTAACCCACTGGTCCCTTAGTGGGGTCATGAGGTACTGGTGCCCTTCTCCAGCTAACGTTCCAGGCGAGAGGAGGGGTCACCCTGGACAGGTCGCCAGTCTGTCACAGTATTCTGATACTATTTCTGAATATTGCAATGCATACAACAACCCTGCATTTTCATGACTTTATTGTTTCCATCATTACAATTTCCACACCACGCCTCAGCCTCTCAATTACAAAAACATACAAGCGGGTGTGCATCAATGGCAGGACGACAAACTCATCACTGACAGCTAAAGTGTGAATGAAAGTCCTGAAAAAGTACAGCAGACCAAATATTAAATCCAAACCTGCAAAGGTTGTGCTGATGATTGCCATTCAATATTGAAACAATTACCTTTTTAAAAAGGACAAATAAGAAAACTGAAGACCTGAGAAATCTTGTTCAGACCCAGCGCTCACATCCATCCTGGTGATCTGACTGTACACGCACACACACACGCACGCACACGCACACCGATACACAGCTAAACATAAGAGTGAGCCAACTCAAGGCAGACTAAGGATTCTCAATTAGTTTCACAAACTCAGTTCAAACTGTCCCTGGAGACGTGTTGAAACCTCCCACTCACCTTACATGATTCCACACAGGATCCATTCAATAAACAGCACTGCTTAAATCATCTCTGCTACAGGCTCTTTCATATTGTCGGTCAGAATATTCTGAAGTCAGGATAGTTTTCTGCCAGATTTTTTACTGAAATTTACTCTATTTATATAGAAATTTGTGGTAAAATTGACAACTCAATGTGTTTTATACTTGGACCACATTCATCCAATCAAATAAGCTGGATTTGAAGCCACAACTTTCAGTAGGTATGGGAGTTCCTCTCTACACACGACTAAAACATAAAGATCCATGGACTAATGATGACGAATGCATTACTGGGAGACACAAAGAACAACAACTTTAAACCAAAAAAGTTTTTAAGACTTCCTATTTACTCCTCAAATAACAGATTCAGACTATAAATACCCAAACAAACTGCTTTGAAATCAGTGTTGAAAAGTAAAGCGGTATTCCTTTACTCAAATTAGGAATAAATCACTTCCAAACAGCGTAAATGATGTGTTCTGGGCTCCCAAGCTTCGCTGCTCTTCTAGGCCTTGCGTGGATGGGATTCGATTTATTATCTCACTCACCAGCGCTCCCTTATTTGCCCGAGATGTAATTAACTAATTGATTTGTTAAAAGCTTGAATACATTGAATACCGAACAGGCACAGGTTGTGAACCGTCCTCACTTCTCCCCATTAAAATAAGAGTTACTTGTCAGCCAACATTTTAGCACTGCTGCTTTTAGCAAGAAAGCACATTTACTTATTAGTGCTTGTCACTGCTATGCATGGATGTTTAATATTACTGTGACATGAGTTAATCTGTTCTTTTGCTATTTAACTTGGATCAGATGTATTGCATAATTAGGCTTTTGTTCTGTTTTGCATTTATGAACGGCAGACTTACGACTGGTGGACGCTGCAGTTGTAGAAGACGAACAAAACACTGGCAAACTTCTTTCCTGTCTCTTTGGACTTCAGATACAGTCTTATTATACGTTGGTCACCTAGAAGGAAACACAAGACATTTGACAGTCTTTTTTACATTATTCTAGCATTTAATTATCATGACCCAACATGAATGACGTCCATTATTTAGAAGTATTTTAGTATGGAGCTATAAAAATGACGTTGGCATCTAAATCTTGTGCAATCTTAAAAGCATGCCACAAATAATAGCAGTGGCTTTAGACATGTTTTGTTCTTTCAGAATTAAAACCCTTTTAAGTTAAATTACTCAAATTTCTTGCATAAATAAAGCACAGCAGCGCTCCAACTGCTGTCCATCTACATCCACCTTTTTTGGATATTACAACTCAGTCAGTCAAAGATGGAGTGATATTTACTTCAAGCACTGGAACATGGCAAGCAGCTAAAAATCCATCCATCCATCCATTTTCTGTTCACCCTTCGTCCCTTAATGGGGTCGGGAGGGTTGCTGGTGCCCATCTCCAGCTA
>CAEGAE010074291.1:0-26732 GCA_903067095.1 Girardinus metallicus
CGAGAATTTAGAGCGATGCGCGCTCCCGCGACAGGGCATGCAATTCTCGGCAGGCATGCATTTCTCGGCATAACACCGGCGGTCACCCACCATCTGACGCCGGGATTCCGGCGCTGCTGGCCTGAAGGAAGCTCGGCACAAACACCGGGGCGTTCACGTTGGGGACGAACGGCTTGGCGTTCACATTGAGGGCGGCGAAGGCGGCTGGGAGCTCCGCCGCGGGAGCCGGGGCCTCGGCGTCCTCCTCCTGCTCCCATGAATCCGGGGCTGTGTCTCTCGAGTCCATGGCTTCTTCTTCTTCTTCTTCTTCTGGAGTTGAACAACTTGCGGGCCGCCCTCCGAGTCGAGGTGGGCCGGTTCTGCGGTTCCGTTCAGACGCGCTGAGCTGCTGCTTTGGTTCAGACTCGGAGGAACTCGCTCGGTGAAGTTCCCATAGCGATTCAGTCTGGCTTTCACCAGCATATGGATCCGCGAGCAGCGCTGCGCCCGGAGCGAGCTGCTAGTCCCGCTGGCGCCGCTAGGGGGCGGCATGGCGCCACCGCTGACACCATATTTAAACAGAGGCGGATGTAAAAACATTAGCAGCACGACTTCAACAGAGCGGGGCAGTGACTGGTTACATTTACTCAATTATTTACCTGAGCAACTTTTATTTTAATCACCCGCACCATGAACACCGCTTCCATAATTCATTTAGCATAAATGCTGCTTCAAACCTTCTGATCTTCAACAGCTGTGAGTTCTGTGGTGGAAACTTTATTATCATTTTTCACTGGAGTTTGAATAAAGTTACAAAAAATGTTCTGACCAACTTCTTTGGCTTTTAGCAAATAAAAATAATTTCAGTGATTTTAACTGATGTATAACACAAGAAATTTGTTCTAATTTTACTTCAGAAAGGGAGGAAAATTATTCTAATATTTAATATTTAACACATCTCCTTTAATGGTAATAGTGTTTGATGTGTTTCCATCCATACTGGTGAATTTAACTGCTTTTTCTGGTTATTAATCCAAATAAAAGTGATAAAACTCCCAGATTTAACGCATTTTATTATTTAATTGAACTTTCAGTGAACTGAAACATCACAACTGAGTGCATACATATAACAGTTAGTAACATTACAGAAGTACAACATCAATGGAACAACTTTTAATGAATGTATGGATGTGGGTCCAATAAATAGAAGTTAAAATAATAAATAAAGATAATAAATATTAATCATGTGTGAACAGTTGGATTAGATGCTTCACTCTTTGGCGTCAGTAACTCCTCCTCCAGAGATGGCGAACGTGGCTTCATTCTCAGGCATATCAGGGCTAGAATGATCACAAACAGACCCATCAAAAGACTACAAATATGGCCGACAGATTGTCACAAACAGACCCATCAAAAGACTACAAATATGGCCGACAGATTGTCACAAACAGACCCATCAAAAAACTACAAATATGGCCGACAGAGTCGAGGTTCTGTGGCGCGGCGGCTCACCTGTCGAATATCTTGGCGATCCTCATCTCGCCGCGGCCCTTCCTCAGGCTGATGCGCGTGGTGGAGGCGTGGGCCAGGATGTGGCCGCCGATCGGCTTCTTGGGGTCGGCCTGAAATCTGAAACATCAAAATGTTTAAAGCAGCACAGGACAGACGGGGAGGAGGCGGGGCTTTATCGGCTCTTACGTCATTCCTGCTCCGGGATCCGCCGTCATCTGGTTGGTAACGAACACGGCGACGTTGTACTCTGAGGACGTGATGAACGGATGAAAACAGAAACCGAACCTCATTTAGGATAAAAACACCAGAGAGCCTTAAAGTGACCTATGATGCTTCCCTAAACAGGATCAGTCTGTGGCCTATACAAAACATACTAGGTACATTTCTTGCTCAAAATCATTCAGGATGAGACGTCTCTGTCGCTTTAAATCCAAATAAGCTGCTGCTGGCCACGCCCCCAACTCCACATTTACACAGTGACAATAGATGCTAACAGATGGGCAGTTATACAACCATGCATCTTAGAAAAGCAGAAGTGGAGCTTCCTGCACAACCAACACAAATGCAGCAAGTTAATACATTGTATTAGAGCATTGTAGATAGAAATAATTAGTAAAGAGCAAAATTTAGAATTTATTTCTAGAAAAATTTAGGGATTTTTCTAGAATTTATTTCAAAATTTCATATTTTTTTAGTGGAAATTTACTGTTTAATAGCCCTAAAGCGCAGCCATGCAGGTGGCTTCTGGAGGGCAAGTCAACAGCAAAACACTTAATCAGTTACTAAATTAGTTGATGATTATTTCAATAATCAATTCATCACGATTAATCTGATCAACCTAATTAATATTCCAATTTATCAAACTGGTCTGTAGCTGATGAGGACTTGTCTGTTCAAGTTAAATTTCATGTTAAATGTACATTTAACAGATGGATTCTTACCTTTTTCATTTAGTTTGAACTGAATCCAACATGGTGTATTTTTTAAATTAAAGACTTTATTTCCAAACTCACTGAGAATCGATTATGGAATCGGTACCGATAAACTCTCATCAGTTCCCATCTCCAGACGTATTAACACTGGAGTAAAGATCCAGTGAGACTCTCAGACGTCCTTTGGGCTTAAACTGAACCGGGACCAGAGCCAGAACCAGAACTGGTCCTGGTTCTGGCTCCCACCTTCTGAGATCTTCTGCAGCCTGGAGAGCATCTGGGCCAGCTTCTGCTGCCGCTCGGCCAGCTCCCCGCGGCCGGAGAAGTCCACCCTGAACAGAGCCATGATGGAGTCGATGATCTGAAGAGGAAGAGCCGCCATGAGCCTCTCCCTCAGAAACATTCACGTCTTCAGACTTTGGCAGCACAAATTTGGAGATAAAAACACAAATGACCTAAAAACAGTTTAAATTCACCATTATTTGATTTATTACTGTTTTTAATATTCTACATTACGCAGCAGGGGCCAGTAAAACTAAAATATAACAAAACGTGTTGCTTTATAAACCTCATTACTGGTTCAATAACAAAACATTCATTTAACAAAAAAAAAAAAAATCCTGTCATGATCTCAGATCATTTTGAGGTTTTCTGCGTTTCTTTCTGTCAGGGTTTGTTTTGCCTCATGTCGTTTCCGGTGTTCTGTTAACTTAGTCCTGGTGGGTTTTCCGTATCCGCTAACTGGTTATTTCCCTCACCTGTTCCCGGGATGCTTAAGTTTGGGATTGTAGTCTAGGTTCCCCAAGTTGTCTGAGAAGTCTGTGCTGCCATCGCTACCTGTAAGTTACAGTTGCCAGAGCTGTCTGGATTCCCTGCCTGCCAGTGGCTGTCCGAGTCCGAACCCGTTCACTGTTTGCCTTACCATGAAGAATAAAAGACAAGCAGCACGTCGTCGCCTGACTGTCGGTTCATTCGTTTCAAAATCACCATTCCTGACAAATCCCCAATTTCATTAACATTTAAAGTATAAAATGTGAGTCAACGTTTGTCTCAATTACACGGATCAATGAGTCATTGGAAATAATAAATATTCAAAAATCAAATAAAAAACGTTCTCTCTACGTTTTCTGGCATTTAGCAAATATAAATAATTTTCATGATTGTAACTGAAATAAAACCAGAAAAGTTTAATCTGATTTAACTTCAGAGAGTGAAAAGAAAAACCTTCTGTGTGTGAAAATATCTGGTTTCAACTGCAAGTAATGTTTTCCTAAACATTTCATTGTGCTTTATTAGGAAACTCTGCAGTTAGAATATCAAGGACTTTCCAGGACTTTCCAAACCTTGAAACCACCTCTGGGTGTTTCAGGACGGAAAAGGTCAAACTATCGACGATTACCTTCTTAACGCAGCAGGAAATCAATCAGAGGTTTGTAGCTCACCAGCAGCTTGAACACGCCGCCTTCTTCATGAAACTTTGCTGCTACGAAGTCCAGCAGCTCCATCTGGTGTTCGCCTGCAGGAACAGCAGGCGGTCTGAGCGACAGGAAGTTACAGCAAGGCTTCAGGAAGTGAACGTTGAGCTGGTCGTACTGGTGTAGGCGCGGGCGTAAAGCACGTTGTCCAGCACGGCGTCGTGATCCACGTTGAACCGGTCCGCGATGTCCCGCAGCCGGTCTGGGCGGCTGCAAGGAGGTCAAAGGTCACAACAAACAGAAGAACAGCCTCAGAGCTGATTTTAATTCAGATTTATAACCTGTTTAAAATAGTTGTTTTTATCTCTTATTCTGAGTCAAACTGACAGGAAGAATCAAACTAAATAAGGACAAAAAGAAGTAAAGATAAAGGAAAGGAAGAATGAACCAAGGAAGGAAGGATGAAAAGGAAAGAAAGTAGGAAGGAAGAAAGAAATTAAGAAAGGACAAAAGGAAGGAAGGAAGCAAAGAAGGAAACAAGGCAGAGAGAAAGAAGGAAGGAGGAACAAAAAAGTAAGAAAAGCAGGAAGAAAGAAGGAAGTAAAGATGAAAGAAAGGATCCATTAATGGAAAAACAGAGGGAGGAAAAGAACAAACAGGAAAAATAGAAGGAAGGAGGAAAGGAAAGAAGGAAGGATAAACTCGTTCTAAGGATACAAGGTGTTCTCCGTATCGATGAAGATGACTTTTCCCCCGGAGTATCCGTCTTCACCTGGCAGCTGGGCCGTGACTGGAGGCACAAAGCAGAACAAAATATGAAAATATAGTCATAATAAATCATAGTGCAGCTGAGCAGCAGGTCTGGCTCACCACAGAGTGTGTGAGAAAGCTGCGTCTTTCCCGTCCGAAACTCTGAGGAAAATCAGGTCATTCAATAAAAACATCTTTTAGTTTATTATTAATTTATGGTTTAACAAGTTAAAAAGCGACAAGTCTTCTCACCTCCGAAGGCCTCAGTGATGGCCATGCTCTCTATCCCTCCACCCAGCAGCTTACTGCACACACACACACACACACGCATGAGTGAACCCAGATAAAACACGCAGCAGCTGAACTTTGCAATCTTAACTCGAACTCCTGGCTGCCCGTCGTCACGTGGAAGACCTGCTTCCTCCTGGCGCTGTACTGGAAGGCCGTCTGGAATCCAACGTTCTGCTCAGGAAAACCAAAGTGACTCAGAGTTACGCTCCTGTCCAGCTCTGCGCAGCAGAATCACAGAGGGGCGTCTGACCAGCATCTTTCCTGCCGCCTCCTTGATTTTCTCCACCTTGGCCTCCGACAGGCCCTTGATGTTGCACAGAGCTTTGCGCGTTGTCATCTGGATCCCTTTAACGGTGCAGATTCCCACCGACTTCAGCTTCTTAATGTCCGCCATGTTCTGGACAAAAACACAGAACAATCCACTCTGTCTCTTTACAACCAAACATCCACAGCATCTATTAGGATTTGATGCGACAGGCACAAAAATGTTCAAAGCTGAGAAGAGGAGGAAAAATTAACCGTCATTTTGGGTCTTTATCAGTTTCCCACAGGTCAATTTTTAAATTTGAGACTCATTCTGTAAATTAATATTTTAGTAATCGAGTAATCTATCGATTATTCTTACGATTAATCAAGTAATCAGATAAAATAATGTCCACATTGTTAGGATTGTTATTTTTTTTTACTATTTTCTTCACTGTTTGTTCCACAAGAACATCAATAAATATCCATAAATTAGAAAATATGATTAAATGCGGCTACTTTATGCAGGTCATGTGACAGGAATGTTTTCTACCTAAACAAGCAGCAATAACCAGTTATTATCATCACGTTTATCATTATCACAATGTCACCACAAAATATTGTGATAAAGATTATCAGTAGGCATTAGGACTGGACTTTGACTAGGCCGTTCCAAAACAAGAATCAGATTTGATATACACAATTTTGTGTATTCAATTTAATAATAAAATCCAGATGAAATACATTTAGTTTGCGGTCATAACTTTAAAAACTACATTTCCAGGTGATTTTATGATATTTTACTTACGATTCCATGTTTCTGCAGGAGGTCAATGTCTTGAAAAAACGACTCCTGTTTGATTCAGAAGAAATTATCAAATTAAAGCACAAAAACAGACGGAAATCACTTCTAAATTATTCCGTCATATTATTTATTAATACCTACTTTTTCAGGAAAAGGCTAAAATGCATCAGCTATCGATCTTACCTCGTCATCCTGGGAACCTGTATCATCCTCAACAACTTGATCCTCAGCTACTTTCATTTTCAACTCAGAGTGAAGCCTAGAAATGAAATATTAAGTTTTCAGTTTTATCACTTAAAGGAGATTTTAGCCAAAAAGCAGAGCAGCTAGCTCGATCGGAAGCTAGCTCGATCGGAAGCTAGCTCGATCGGAAGCTAGCTCGATCGGAAGCTAGCTCGCCGTCTCTAAATTGATTCACAAAATACCGACTGAAAAACAAAACTAAAGCGGTTGGAATTAGTCGGTTAAGGATATATTAGCAAAAAAATAATTAATTCAATAACGAATAATATATATAAAACAAACCCAGTCCTAAAATAAAGCTATCGCCGTTTGTTTCCTCTGACGGCCAGCATCTGTCACTGGCGGGAAATTAGGACCTGCGATGTATTCAAGTACTAGCGGAAATTTAGATTGTCTTAGTCAAATAACTGATTAAACACTCCCTCATAAAGTTTAATCGACTGGTTGCTGGTTTTTACCCAACGAACCTAACCAGATTTAATGTCCATACTGTCGTGTATGCATTGATAGAGAATCTGGTCTGAGAAACTGACAGGCTACGGGGAGATTATTCCCCTTGAAGCCCTCCTGAACGAGGAATATAAACGCATTTGAACGCAACATTATGTGCTTACTTAAGAAACAGAACAAAATGGTGAAGGACTCGGACTTCATCGCTTTGTTGTTATAAAGAGGAAGAGAAAAAAAAGATCGTTTGTGAAAACTGTACCTATAAAAACTAGAAAGAAAACATTTCGTTTTCTCTTGTTCATATATTAAATGTCTTTGAGAGCAAAAGTCAAATTTCCTGCTTGTGTGTATAAATTTAGTGAATAAAGCTGATTCTGAAAAACCTGGTTCCACTTCATACGTGTAATTATCTTAATTCTGCTAATGCTTTAGTTTTATGTCATTCTAGTTTCTTTTTTAAGACAATCAGACTTGAGTAATCATTGTAATAAACCTTTATTATGACTTTTGTTATGTTTTGTAATAAAAACATGCAGCAACAGAAAGAAGTCACTCTAATCAATCTAGGTTTAACTTTCTACTTTCACTGCATTTATAAATACAATTAGTAGCAAAGTATTGCAATTAATAGTGTGAATGTTGGACAGAAATATATTTAAACATTATTTCTCCAGGAATAAATAAACTTTATTGCCTTAAAGGAAGAAATTTCACCATCTCAAATCTTACCAGCTTCATTGCATCTGGTCATGTTTCCCACACCATGATGCTGCCACCGCTGTGTCTCACAGTGGAGATGGTAGAGTGCTACGTGTCAAACTACCAACTAAGCTTTTTCTCTCAGGTTTACCTGAGCAGGTGATCAAATCCCCAGAAGTCATTTAAGGTATTTCAATGGGTTTTAATTGTTGCAGTCAAAAAAGAAGTGACAAATGTTTAAGTATAAGACTTTCTCCTTAAATGGCAACAAAAAAAAACAAAACTAATTTGACATAGAATCGAAAAAAAACAAAAAAACATGGCGGCATCATTTATACCAACGCGACGTTTCTACCTTTTAGACAGAACCTCTAAAACAGAAACACTGATCAGGCTTCAGACAACGTCCACAAGCTTCCTGACTCTGATCCAACAAACATTTACTCTCAGTATTTCTTTAAAAAAAACAAACGAGTTGACAGAAGCATAGCTGCTCCTGGATTACAGTCTCTGCATGACGTTGAGCACAAGGAGAGGCGAATCAGAGCGCTGTTGCTAGGCAGATTTCCTCAGATTCTTCCTGCTCCTCACACCTTGCCAGGCGCAGCGGGCATCATGCCGGGCATCCCGCCCGACATCGCAGTGTTGGGTCCTAACAGGATCTACAAAAAATAAAACATCTTTTCAGATTGTTGCTCAGTTAAAAGTCGAAGCGATTGCTTTAGTGCTTTTTGCAACGTTTATTTAGGAAAAAAAAAGGAAATTTACTTTGTTTTATTACTTCAGGAAATTTGTTGTCATTCTTAAAGAGCCTTGTTTTATTTTTGTTTTCAGGTTTTTAAATAAATAAAACTTTTGCAGAAAAGAGGAAACATACATTTTCTTTTGTGGGATGTTGAAAATTATGGCAAATAGAAAATTTAAAAAGGCATAAAATGTCAAACTTACTGACAGAAAAACAGATGTAAAACTATACGGATGGTATTTGTAGTTTCATTCTGTCAGAAAATATGTTTATTATAAGAACCAACATTTGTCATAACATCTGTAGGATCTGATGGTTAAATGATTTATTAAAACTATCCGCATCATCAACCAATGTAAGATCCAGAAATAATAATTACAATTGTTTTCTCCATTGTTTGTTATTCAATTCAAATTCAAAAATACTTTCTTAATCCCAAAGGGAAATTAAATAAATGTAATTAATTAGATTTTTTTATACTCATTAACACATCAAAGATTTTTCTATAAATATTTCCACTCACTGAAATCTACTTCAATCAATTACTGACCTGATGGACTGAAACTAAAACCGAGTCGCTTCTTATCCTTTTCTCTGCTAATAAAATAAGAGCATATGGCTTAACGGTAGTAACAATAACCAGAGCTGACTGGACTCATTTGGCCTTTACAGTAACTGTATTTAAAACATCCCCACAGCCAAACATAGAGAAACAGCATTCAGCTTCTATGCACCACAGATCTGAACCAACTTACAGAAAACTGAAACACTGAGTTCCTGTAAATCTAGATTAAAATCCCACCTAGTTACAGCTGCTTCTGAAACATAATACATGAAACACGAACTCTTTGATGTGTAACGATTGGACCCGACACAATGGAATATTTCAGCTGGTGGCTGTTTGCTCTCAGGTTGTGTTTGTATGATGTGAAGCACTTTGAGCTGCCTGGTTTCTGAAACGTGCTACACAAATAAACCCGATTGAAAACGTTAGCAGCTCATTCTTTTGAATCTCATTATGTCAGAGTCACTGCGCGGTCCACAGGGCGCTGGAGCCTGACCTGTCTCTGCTGCTGCAGCTGCTGCTGCTCCAGCTGGAGCCGCTCCGTCTCGAACACCACCGGCAGCACCAGGATCATGAAGGAGGTCGTCCCCACCCACAGCGCCGAGCGGGAAAAGCTGCAACAACGTCAACAAGCAGGTTAGCTTCTGCTGCAGGAGACGAGCCACTGGAGCCTCAGATACAGGAAAAAACTCCATCCATCATGTAGCAGAAGTTCATGTTTTAGAGGAAACTCTCCAAATTTATTTCCCAGATCATAAAAGACAAAACATTTAACTTTGAGATGCAGTTCTTCACACACGGAGAAAATATGTATTTTTTGTGATTAAATTCTGTTTCGATGTCTGTTATTATTCAGAGTTGGGTAGTAACTGGTTACATTTACTTGAATAACCTGAGGAAAATAAAATACTTTTAGGAGTATTTCTACTGCGCTGTAATTTCATTATGAAATATCTCTACTGTTACTTGAGTAAATTTCTGGATTCCAAATGAAAACAACATAAAAAATTCACCACACAAAGACACAAACCTGCAGTTTTTGTTAAAGTTTAAGTTTTTTATTGAAAGAAACTGATTTGTAAAAATTTTCTTTTGCCGATTTTGTTATTTTTTTTGTTACTTAAATGAATTATTGTAATTTTGGTGCTTAAAATACCAAAATTTCCTCTTATGTTTATAATTTGGTCTGTTAAAAAATAAAGCATTGTTAATTTGACTACTTGTTAACTCTGACTGGAGTAATTTCTTGGATGAATACTTTTTACTTTTACTTGAGTAAGTAGTGCTACTGCTACTTCAGTACATTTTTAGGAACTCTACTCACCTCTGGCTAATAGTGCAGGCCCTCAAATTGCATTTCTAGTTTATTTATTTGTAAAGAGACGATCCATATTAATAAACACAAAGTAAATATGCAAGATTGTAGCCAGGAATAATGATTCATTGTTTGTGTGCAGAAACAAGGATTAAAGCTGATTCTGACATTTAAAACAATCTGAAGGAGCTAAAACTTGTAGTACAGATCTTTTAGAAGCATATTCATGTCTGAATAAACAGATACTTACACATTACATGTAAATATTAAGCGTTTACTAAGCATAAAACTCATTTGTGTCCAACATATGCATCTTTACATATTTCTCATTTTTGATTACTTGTGCATCATTGTTGTGTTTCTGCTCATGTTTGACTGCACCTGTAAAACCTCTTTAACACGGAGACCGAGCACTGCGCGGAAGTCTCCGCCGCTGTCCTCACTGTGTCCGGGAACATCTCGGTCAGACCCCACAACCTCTCCGCCAGGGTCTCATCCAGCTGAAGCAGACACACGAAACACCGTTAGTTATCGCGATAAGAACAGCTTCAGACAGATCAGCTTATACGGGAGGTTATAGTCTGTTTAAAGCCTTGATCGGCCTGTTAATGGCAGCAGAACCTGATGGAAGACTAGCAACAGGCACCACAGTTGGCTCACTTATTATTAGCACAGTCAGGCTAACAGGAAATTACGCTACATCTTTACTCTTATTAGCGCAGGTAAGATAAATAACAGAGGAAATATGCTAACATCTTCATCTTCATCGTCGTCTATCTCATCTTCTCGAAGCCGAGCAGACACCGGGCCTGACGCCGGGGACAGTTCTTCCACGGAAGCCATGTTTCCTCTTCACCTCCCCTGGTGGTAGCCCGGCTAACCTCGCTGAAGAACGGCCAACGATTCTCTGGCGGCGCGGTTTTCACTAAATTAGTTTTTCTGAACAATTTCCAGCGTTTTTTCATTCAGATTAAGACGAGTCTGAGCACCGACCATCCGAGGTCACAGACGGAAAAACGTGAGTCTCGTCAGGGCCACATGACGGTGGAAGGGCAGGGGTCAGTTTGGAGAAAACGCAAAACAAACTGCGCCCCCTACCGTGAGGACGGTCTAATAGCAAGCCTTGAATCAAACAAAGCAGTAGGATTCTTAGTTACTGGGTTTGCAGGGCTTTATATTCAGGTTCTAATTTATAAATATATATATATAATTATGCAAATAAAAATCTCAAAATGCCGACAGCCATCACCTTCTACAATAACTCTTTAATCAAATGAGTTAGAATAATGGGTGGGTAGAGTACCCCAAAAAAATTAAAGCAGGTTTGTTCTTCATTCAGTGGGTAGAGACACAAGAAATGTTCCTCTGGTAAGAGTACCAGTACTTCATAATAAAATTACTCAAGTAAAAGTCAAAAGTGCAGCATAGTAAAAATACTCCTAAAAGTACATTTTTTCAAAAATGTTACTCAGGTAAATGTGATTTAGTAAATGTAGCTATTTACTACCCAACTCAGGTTGCAACAACACTTAATTCAATAAAGTATTTTTGAATTTGAATTAATCAGTGCTTCTCTGTGTGAGTTTAGCAGCATTTACTATTAATTTGAATGAATGAAATTAAAAGATGAGAAGGCACATTTGCAATAGTTTATTTATCTTATTAACCATCAGTACAGAGGTAAAGAAGTATATGCAAGCAGGTTGGAGTAGATGAATAAATGTCAGGTGTGATTAAAGAGTTTTAGCAAGAAAGAAAGCTGATGTGATGGTAGAGGATGAAGAGGAAAGGACTACATGGAGACAAATGATTCACTGTGGTGGCAACCCCTGAAGGGAAAGGCCCAGAGAGCGAAAGAAGAAGTGAAGCTAGTGAGTCCATCCTAGAAGAATATGTTTGTCCAGCCCACACTCATGACTTTTAAACACACCAGAAGCTTGAATCTAAAATAATTCTCAAACTTTTTATATTGTTGAATTTTGTTATTTTCAAATTGTAGCTTTTTTTTTTTTAGTTTGAATTTCATTCAAATGTCAGCAAAATTTAATTTTACAAATAAAACATTAATAACCTTTTTCTGAAATCAGTCATAAATGTGTATTGATATTTTCATACTTAGTCAAGTCTGATTTTATTCAAAATAAAGCTAAATTATCTTCTACCTTTCCCAGTTCCTTGGAAAATGAGCGCTTACTCTGAAAACTGTTTCTTTTTTTTACCTCATTCCTCGGCTGTTTTCCCCGCTGTTGAGAACATTGAAGATGTTTTCCCTGGCCGCCCCGGCCATGGAAAAGTTGCAGGATTGCAGGGATTCCTTGTTTACATCCTCACGGAGCGCGCCGGGGTGGGCGGTTAGCTCCGCCCCCATTCTTCTGGGCTGACGTCATTGTCGCTTGGTGTTTTTTATGAATGAAAGAATCCAACCTCAGAGCGCAGCGGAGTAATTCCGGGAAAAGGCGGACTGACATTTTGTCGCCAGAGTCGCGTCGAATCAGCAGGTAAATTATCACATGTTTATATATAAATGTGGAGGTAAATGTTTAAATTTTGTGCTGTGACGCTGTTATTCGGTGGTAATTACCGAGTATTGGAGGAATGCTGTCCACCGGGCGGCTCGCCAAGTGAGCAGGCAGCTGTTCTGTTTAAACCGTCCATGCTAGCTGCTAACGGTTAACATTACTAGCATATTAAGAAATACCTAGAAAGTTAGGCTCGCTCCCTAATTAGCGTCTCTTCTCGCGTGTTATGTAACATAAACAGATGCTTTCTACTAAACTGTATATTCTGTATTTGTTAACAGCCGCTCGGTAAGTTATTTAAACCCTAAATGTCCCGGGGACTCGTGATGGCTGTTTACTTTAGCAGCGGCGCCCTAAGCTGGTCAGCTCCTCTCCTGTACGGTTTACGGGTGGATTTTAAACACCTAAGAACATGGTAAACAACATAATAATGAGCACTGTGAGCTGTTTGAAACAGAATAATAAGAATAATGGATACTAAAAGGTGGAATGGATAAGAATCGAGCAGGTTTGACCGTGTTGCGTTCACTTGTTGCTTCCATATTGTTATTTAAGTGCTTCATCCAGCTCGCTCGGTGTTTTGGTTTAATTAAAGCGGGATATTGAGACCTGGCTTCGCCTCGTAGCGGTGGTGCTGCTGGGTTTCTGCTAGCTGGCAGTCCTGGCGGGGCTAAAGCAGAAGGCGTATTGCTGAATCACCCTGACTTTACAAAGAGGCGGTCCCCTCGGTCCGCAGCCCGAGTCCTGCCCGGCGGCTCGGACACTTTTCCGCTGCTGACTTCCTACGCTTGTCGGGAACCGGAGCTTGTTACCAGCAAACCCACTCGCCCATGAAAAGACTTTAATTTATCCAGCGTTAGTGGACCAGCCGCAGGGCCCCGGAGGAGCGGGAGGCCGGGCCCGGGACAGGTGACTCGTACCTCTGTTTCGTTCCCTCTCGTTGCCGTTTCGTGCCATTCTACGGAAATTGAACAAAATTAAGTCCAGAAATCATGTTTAAATGGGACAGTTAACATACACGGTATAACGTAAACCTTTAAATATACATTTATTTTAAAAACAACAATGTTTATTCTGAGGTTCGAGCTTCTTCCTGTCAGTGAATCTGACTAAATTGTTTAGGGAACTAAACCACCCACAGCCCTGCTGAAGCAAGTCAGGCCTTCAGACTGGCGTTTTTAAATAGTCATGGCATAAGATGAAGAGGAAGTTCAGTGACCAAAAAATAAATAAAATAAACAGCAGCAGCGTCTGTTTTTATGAAAGACACCCAGAGGTCAGAGAGGATTTCTGCTTGTCTTCAAAATAAACAGAATTTTACACCAAATTAAATTCTCCATCTTATTGCTGATGTGAAAAATGAAAAATGTTGAACCTTATCTAACAGAACCATCTGTAACCAAAGCCACAAGTCCAACCAATCACTGAGTCGTTACATTACAATAACCGACTTTTTTATTAATAGCGACAACAAAGAAACGGTAATTAGACATCGTATTGGTTTAGACTTGTCATGTCATACTTTGATTATTTAAAAATATTTTTTTCTGCTTATAAAAGGCGAATTAAATAACAGAACAGTTTTATGCAAATCCAAAGCAGTTACCCAAACAAGAAATTAACCAAACGGCTTTATCTCTGTCCGTCCTAAACTCTTTAGTCATCGGCTTTCATAACACCGGCTCTCAGCCGCTCCCACGTACAGTCACGATCTGAACAGAACCAGAACAGAACCAGAACAGAACCAGCCGGGATTCACAAACCAAACTGAAATGTGGGACATTTTCTAACTGGAAAGCTACGTAAAAGAAACACGTGGCCTCCTCACCTCCATTTTTTAACCGCTCCGTTAAGATCAATGTTTCTGGACCAAAAATTCACAATAAACGACAATATTGTTTTTGAGACTATTTAAGTGTAATAATGGTAATAATGGCATAATATTCTTAAAGATTGATAAACATTAATTTTGTAATTTACACTTAGAACTGAAAGACATTTTAAAGATGCAAAATAAAACAAATAACCGAAACTATAAGTAAAATTAATCACAAAGCTTCTACACATGAAATTTCACCAAAATGGAAAATATCTAATTTAATTCATCGTGTAATGTAGCTGATTGTTGTTAGAGACACTTAAACGTTTCAGTTTCTTCTTCTCTGTGATCAGTTTTTGTTCTATTTTTGTCACCGTTTGTTTCTGTTTCTGGTCTCTGATTTGCTGCCTGAAGAAGATAATTGATTCATTAATTAGAGTAATTTAGTGAAGTCAACTGGATTTTCACTCTGTGAAACTTTCCCTTCACACTGCAGGGCAACCAGACCCACCCTAATGTTTTCCTGTGCTGCTGTAACAAAAACATTTTCATTACGTAGAGATAAGTAGACATAATAATCCTCTAATAATATTGTCTATACATTTAGCTCTGATCCGTTTGAGGGAGTAAAAAGGTTCTGACTTATGATGACATGAAACACAACAAACCAGCTGACAGCCATCTTTCATTTGTTCACCTCGTTACATTTCCTTACTTCAGGTTGTCATCTGAACTGACAGACGGTCGGTATGAAACGACCCGGGTTCGTTTCATACCCGGGACGGGGTGAGGGTCTCCAAGAAGTCTGTGATTTCCCAACCTGGGGCCAGTCTGTGAACGTCTCGCGACAAAAACAAAAGACCTAAAAAGCAGGAGGGCGACGTTTCAGAAGAGGCTGGAGGAACTGGACCAGAGAAACTGGCTCAAGACGAAACAACTGAAAATAACAGAATTTAACTGTAGAAAGGAGAAACTGAACAACCACAGCCTGAGGAGGTGAAGCGACGACAAGCGGCAGCAACAGAGACATTCAGGAAATATATGAATTTATATTCATGGACGCAAAGAAACCTGAAATATTCACATTTAATAGAAACCAGGAGGGAGAAAATATTCCCTGTTGCTAAATTCCACTTTTACTTAAATAATTCAACAGAAAAGTCAGAGTTTTCCCTCAAACCCAAACATGGCCGCCCTGCGTTTAATCACCGTGGAAACAAACCAATAGTTTCCATTTTTTAACACTTTTCTCTCATTAAAGCTTCAACACACACACAACAATTACTTATCAGCTGTACAACAGAATTAATCAGCTTGGTATTTATTTTGTAAATCAGTCTTGTGGGCCCCACAGAGAGAGACCCGGGCGCCGCCGGTGGTCCGCGCCCCACCGTTTGAGAACCTCGGATGCAGAAACCGGTGTTGCCTTGATGTGTTGCTGCGTTGCACTAATCCTCCAGTGATTGTGAGCCCTAAATACACCAAAGCTGTTACTACTATGCAGTTTTTATGCAAGCAGGATTTAGGTTGCGTAACCAAGTCTGTCTGGTCGTGGTGCGTTCAAGTGCTACGTGGACTTTTTATAACTGTTTCTAGCTTAGTCTCAAAGAAAAGAAGGTAAAAACTTTCCATCAGTAATTAAAGTTTCTAATATCCTGGTTGGACATTCAGACATTTCCTCAAATCCAACATGGCTGCTTTCCATTTGAACCACAGGAATAACGTTTCAAACTGGGTTTATTTCCGTCCTTCGCAGCTTCGATCAGGGAAAAGCGTTTGAACAAATCTGCTGTCTTTAGCTCGTGTTGCTAATAGCAGTTAGCAGCCTGAATCAGAACCAACTTTATTGGCCAAAATCGAAACAAAGAAACAGCAAACAGACATGAAGTACAAACAGACTCACTCAATAAATTAGAGTGTTACTGAAAAGTCTGTTTATTTCAGGAACTTCAGCAGTAAATGAATCACATTATGTAGATTAATCACACTCAGCCTGGTGATTTTCCGCTACAAAATTAGAATATTACATCAAAGCAATAAAAAACTATTATTGGTTTAATGAAAAAAATGTTTAATATCTGCTTAAATGTTTTTAACTGACAAATGAGACTCATATGAATATATATTCTAATTTATTACTATTATTGTTTATAAACATTAATGAAGGAGAAAAAGATCAGTATTAGACGTATCTGCAGAAAATATTTAGATTTAGTTTGTGGAGAACATTTTTCAGGTTATCCTCCACTAAATTTCCCCTTTGAGGTGCTTTGGTAAAATGAAGGTCAGTGAACGTCTCGTTTGTCCCACAGGAGCCGATTGGAAAATATCTGCTGTGATTTCATCTCCGCATTAAGACAATGTTTTGTCCAGAGTTACAGGAACCAGTTTGTACAGGAGAGCACCGATAAATCCATCCTGATTTTCTCTGCGTTTTAAAGGCAAATGGGCCGGAGCCGGGTCGGACCGGGCCGGGGCCGGGTTAAAGCGGACCGGAGTCGGGTCGAAGCGGACCGGAGTCGGGTTAAAGCGGGAGTCGGGTCGAAGCGGGCCGGAGCCGGGTTAAAGCGGACCGGAGTCGGGTCGAAGCGGACCGGAGTCGGGTTAAGCGGACCGGAGTCGGGTCGAAGCGGACCGGAGTCGGGTCGAAGCGGACCGGAGTCGGGTTAAGTGGACCGGAGTCGGGTCGAAGCGGACCGGAGTCGGGTGGAAGCGGACCGGAGTCGGGTCGAAGCGGACCGGAGTCGGGTCGGACCGGGCCGGAGTCGGGACTTTAAAGTTTTCTGCAAAGATTAAATATAGATTAAGATTAAATATATAATTATTTAAAATATTTTGTGATCCGGTGAATTGGCTCTGATTTCTCTAATTTCGGGAGATCACGTCTCCACATTGGCGCCAACTCAGCAAATTTCTTGCTGTATTTAGCAACATTTTAAATAAATAAATCAGAATTGGCCAAAATCAAAGTTGGTGATCAATAATCAGATAACTGCGGTGGTTACTCTAATAATATGAAATAACCTGATATTGTTGTTGAACTGCAGACTTGTTGTTCACTGGGTTTAGTCATGTTAGGCCATCGTGATGCTGGCTGATTCACAGTCAGAACATCACGACAAGGTTCTGAGGTCGGGTTCGGTGGGACCGGCCCGTTTCTTCCTCCAAACACGGGGACTAGAAAGGAAAACGTGGAGGAAGGACGATCACTTTCCACAGAGAAAAATCCCATGTTGCGAAAAATGAGAAAGTTTGCTGTGACTCTGCAGAAGCAGGGAAAACCCGGAGCCGCTCCGTCTGGGTCGCCGCAGCTCTGGCTTCTTCTCACTACGGTTTTATTTCATCTTCCTCTGCCTAATTCTGCTGGTTTCACTTAGTTTCTATTAGTTCAATATTGTTCAGCTTTTAGTTTCTTCATATTTTGGTCAATTTTTAGTGCGGATTTCAAAAAGGTCAAAGTAATGTGAACATGTTACATTAATTTGGGTCATGGATACTCAGCAGAAGTTAATATTTAAAAAAACAAAAGTAAATTATTGTTGAACAACATTTCATCTTTTCCTGCGGACATTTTACCGACTAGCGTAGCGCCGTCAGGACGGTGACGGAGCACAAGCTGCTTCTTTAAAAAGTCATTCCCATCAAAGGCTAATAAATGATCCATAAACATGAAAACAGGACATCGTGTCTGTATTCAGTGTTGGTTCGTTTTCTAAACGATGCAGGTCCATTAATATCCATTTTATTTATCCCAGCTAATGAAGAGTTTTTGCCATGTTTTGTCAGGCTTGTTTAACGATAATAACCTCGGGTTCACTCCTGCGAGCGTTCGGGTCGAACCAGAACCTTTGTCAGTCTGAACGTGACCTGGAGCGCCACCGAGCGGCCGGGGGAAAGCGGCCCCCCCTCAGAGGTCAGACGGTCGTCGTAGAGGTCAGCCGACCCGCCAGGCCGGCTCAACGCGGTGTTGCGGCACCGCCCCAGGTTTTTCCCCACGCCGTTTTATTTCTCAGTGAAAGCTTTGAGCCGTTGATGTTGACAAGAGGAAGTGTTGAGCGAACTGGTTGGGACACCTGCCTTTGAGCAACTAAACGCCAGACGCACTCGATATAACTTCCCCTCTCCATTCCGGCGAACAGAAGGAAGGCGTCCGGGTTTTCAGAACCTCCTCTTCCTCCCGTATCAAACCGCAGCGCTTAATGACAGAGCGCGTTTGGAGAAGCATGAAAGCGCTGCGGGTTCTCCTTTCCTTCACAGCGTGTGCATGACCGGCCGTCTTGTGAGCGGATGGGAAATGTCAGGCCAGAAACGAGCCAAAAACAGCACAACGTCTGAATCACATGAGGAGCCATAAAGTTTAATTCAGTTTTTTTTTATTCTTCTTCCACAGAGTCTGAATCTGTTTGAAGAGCCGAAGACAATCGGATCATGACGACAGAGAGGAGCAACAAAGCCCTGAAGGTAAAACGCAGGCAGGAAAGAACGTTGTGAATCATCTTTATGACCCGGCAGACAGCAACGCGACAGCTGCCACGTTATCACCACCGACCAGCACAGCTGCAGACCAACTGCACAGAAACACTCAGACACGAGCAGCAGCTGCTCTGGAGGAGCTGCTGAGATGCAGCTGCTACGTTCACCCAGCAGGAGGACGCGACCAAAATCTTTTTCACCCAAAACTGTCTGATCTGATCCACTTCCAAACGCTAAACCGATCCAACGCCAGGAAGGCTTTCACTGACTTAGTGTTGGCTGAAGCAACTTAAAACGTTGATTTCTTTTTAAACAGACAGATTTGCACATCTAAACCCAGCAACAGCTTCACCAGCTGGAAACAACGTTAAGCTGTTCAAAGTCAGGAGTAAAACAGCCAATTAAAATAAATGATAAAGAAACAGAAACTGACAAAACGTCAGGATGACTGCAACAAACATCCTGTCAAAACGAGCTGGTAGGAGCACTAAATACAACGTCAAATCATTAATGAAGCTTAGACATAGACTGACTTGATCAGGCACATTGCCACAGATATTCAGTCTAGATTTATTTTTTAAATATCGGGCCGATACAGATACTAGTATGGGATCGGTGCATCTCTAACCGATAGTTTCCAAAGCGTCTGATCGGCCATGTTGCATTCTGGAACAAAATGTGAAAGAAAATTAAACTGAGCTTCCATCAAAGCTGATTCCTGGGTTAGAATGGCCTAGTCAAAGTCCAGACCTAAAAAACCCTGACTGTGCAGAATGACTTGATGTTGTCCATCCAGTCTGACGAAGCTTTAGCTTTTCACGTTGCAGCTCAGACTTAAAACTCTCTGAGGTTCTAATGTGGCAACAATCGAAAAAGTTTCATGTTTTAACTTTTATAAAAAATGTTTTTGTTGTTAAACGTGCCTCGATGTCGTGACAGTGCAAAGATCGATCTCCTCCTCCCTGAGATAACATTGTCCTCTGAAGAAATGAACCAAAAACAGCCAGGAGGCGGGGCTTAGTGCTGTCAATCACCGTCATGTACTGGCTTCTAAATGCACTAATGGCGGCGAAACAACTCACCGTTACAGGAAGACTGTTTATCTGCTGTTGCCACACTAACCAGCACACGCAGACTCGTTGCCATAGCAACTGATAACAACAACGCTAATGTATCAGGATTCAATACCAAAAAAATGCACAAACATTTTCCACACAGAGATCAGAACATTCAGTCCGTTACAGGTTTATGTTTTCAGGGTTGATGTTACTTACTGTTATTAATAAGTGATCGCTGCTATTAGCTAAGCTAACAGAGCCGTGGTAGATTAGCTATCGCTGCTATTAGCTAAGCTAACAGAGCCGTGGTAGATTAGCTAATTTAACTTCCTGCTCTGCTTTTGTTCTGTCAGTTGGTGTTTGGTTTGAATTTTTTTTTTATTTTGTAACTGAACCCAAACACTAAATTCCACATCTACATGTTACAGATGTTAAAGTAAAGCTAGCTAGCATAGCTGAGCTATTTCCCTCTCCTTGCTGTTTGTAGTAGTGTTGACAATTAGTAGTAAAGAACTGCGTCCCTTTTCCTTTAGCAGAACACATGTACCTTTACATTTAAGATTTAGAGCATTATGCTAAGAACTTGGCAGCTAAAACCAATGCTAGTCGTCATTAGCAAGCCGTTTCTTGAGTGTGTGAGGTCATGCTGGTACGTGTCTAAATGTAAAGGTTACTGACCTCCTGCTGTGTCCCTGCCAGGTGAAGCAGGAGTGCGGGGAGAACGTTCCCTTCCTGTCGGACAGCGAGCTGATGTCGCTCTCCGTGCGGGAGCTGAACCTCCACCTGCGGGGCCTCTCCCGCGAGGAGATCCAGAAGCTGAAGCAGCGCCGGCGGACCCTGAAGAACCGTGGCTACGCGGCCAGCTGCCGCGTCAAGCGCGTCTCCCAGCGGGAGGCGCTGGAGCAGCAGAAGATGGAGCTGCAGAGGGAGGTGGAGCGGCTCGGCGCCGAGAACGCCGGCATGCGGAAGGAGCTGGAGGGCCTGGGCGCGCGGCTGGCCGCCCTGCAGCGGTTCGCCCGCGGCCTGGAGGCCGGCGGCGGCACGCTGCTGGCCACGGCGCCGCGCCTCAACACCGCCTCCGTCATCACCATCGTCAAGAGTCCGCAGCAGCCGCAGCAACAGAGAGAGCAGGAGCCGTCCTAGGGGAACCGGGACCAGGACCAGTGGGGTGGGGGGGGGTCAGGTGGTCTGCAACGCAAACACACACAGAGGAGCGGAAATTCAGAACAAACAGACAGGATGCACAGACTGGATCAGTAGGAAAATACTAAACATGCTGTCTGCACCTTTTTCACGTTACGCGGAAGTGATTTACCTCAGTGCAGTAAAGTGTGCGTCGTTGCCTAGCAACAGCAGCTTAGCTTTTCTATCCAGGAGCAGAAAGTCACCTGTCCTCGCTCCACACACACAGGCTCACCTGCTCCACCTGAACCGGACCGACCCAGAGTTACTGTACGCATTACTGCAGACAGGAAGTGGGCGGTTCCTCAGCGCTAACTCTGATTGGCTCGTTCCAGTAGCAGAACCTGAAACCGATGATCCGGTACCAAGTGCCAAGATACCGGTACTTTTTATTACCATCAAACTTCTGACCTTCAGCTGTTTTTGTGGTTTTACATTTGAGTTATGTCATTAAAAGTCAAGACAGAATTTGGACAAAATTAAAATTTGTCTACAAAATACTTTTATAATATATTATTATGAACAGAAGCAGTAGGAAACAAAATAAATTGGTGTTTCTTCCCAAAACAAATCAAAACAAAATTTTATTTGAGTTAGATTTGAGAAACTTTGTCACAAAACATTTGAAACTAAAGTATCTATTATTGATATTTTGGATTGATCCGCTCACCATTAATCTGCAGTGACTGCTTTACCAGTTTAAATAATATTTTAAACAATTTTTTATTTCTGTTTCACATTATTTCAGAAATCAAAACGGATTTTGTTTTTTTTGTGTCACAGCAACCTGTCCACATTTAGGCCTCCCTACGTAAAATCACTGCTCATTATTATTTGTATATGTTGAAGCTCTTATTTTGAAATCAAACCGGAAGACTTGAGTCCAATCACAGAGAAATAAGCTAGCGATAGCTAAGCTAATGTTAAAAGGAACGTGAAATGACGTTTTATTTTCGTCCAATCAGTTTTGGAAACGCCTACTTCCTGTCTGAAGTTCTGGGTTCTGTCATTTTCTGATCCCACCGTCCAGATTAGCAGTGGATATTAGCCTAGCATAGCAGTGACTGTTAGCTGTCCCGGGTCTCAAAGGTTAAAGATGCGGCCGGAAGTGTCACTGGGTTTACTTCCCCCGCTGTCCTCCTCCATCATGGCGGTCATCAACGCAGTGCCTTCGCTTCACGCAGAACCCAAACAAAGAAAAGCAGAAGCTAATCACTCCTCCTTTCCTGTTTTAGAGCCGCGGCACTTTCAGAATGACTGCTGTGGATTTTCTAGGTTTTCAGGCCTTTAACACACACACACACACACACACACACAACCATTTCATAAATGTGCAGTAACTTGGGCTCAGTCAGCTTCAGTTTCATTACAAACAGACTTTATTCCAGCCTTGTTCAGACCCGCGTCGCTCCTGTTCGCCTCAATGCAAATCCTCTGAAACATTCCAGTTTTGTGTTGTTTGTAACGTCCGTATGTGCTGCAGAGACGAAAATGTTGAGTGACATTTTTAAGAGATTTATATTCTATATTTTATTTGTATTTAAAGGTAGATATTCTGAAAAGACAAGCTAACGAGTGCTGTGATGTTCTACATGTTTTCAAAAGTACTTATGACTAGTCTGAGAAGATTCTCACGTCTAATTATTATTATTATTATTACTGTGTTGTGTGGCGACAAAGATTACAAAACGTTAATGATTAGCTGCGTAGAAACACTCAAAGCCAACGGCCATATTGATGTATGATTATTTTTCTGTGTGTGTTTGTGTTTTATTGCCATATTTGTACCAGCTCGTCGCAGCAGATTCCAGGGAGGGACATTTATTTTTCTACGATTACGTTTGTTTAAAAAAGAAGAACATTTGGGGAGACAGAAAGTTAAAGAAAGATGGCGGAAGAGATGGAAACAGAAAGTAGAGGCTGGAAGAGAAAGTGCAGAGAGGACGGCTGGTTGACTTGAAGAAATGGAGACATGTTTAGGCCACTGAATATTCATAGCAATATAAATATGAGTAGGAATTATAACACCAATCATGCTGCAGAGTAAGACATGTTTAGCTAAGTATGAGCATTTATTCCCGATATCTTAACGTTCTTCCAATCGTGCTGGATGTTTTGTAATACCTGCAAAACAAAAATGGTATTTGTATTTATTACCTGTATTTTTTCTATTGTGAAAATTTAAGTACATTGTCTATTTTATATATTAATTATAATAAATGTTGTACATATTGTACATAAAACAGCCGTTTGTGGGGCTTGTTTGTGCAGCGGCAGCTTTACGGCCCAATTTAAAGCATTAATGTCAGATTTTAAATACAAGTAGAAGAAGAAAATGTTTTAATTTATGGAGATGCAGTGGAGACAGAAACAGCTGCAGGTCAGGAGGCAGCAGGAGGCAGGAGGAGAGGAAGGCTGGATGCACAGGAGGAGAAAAGCAGGAAAAGCAAAATAAGGACGAAAAGTAACAAGGAAAACAAAGAATAAAGGAAAAAATGGAAGGAAGGAAAAACAAAAAAGAAAAGAATGAAATGAGGGTGAAAATAGTAAAAAAAAAGAAAGAAATAAAACTCTAGATGGGAGAAAAGTCATGATGGATGAAAAGTTTGGATAAAGTTTCTTTTGAATATTTGATCCAAACCTTGAGAATCCTTAAACTCTCCAGGTTTCTCCAGGCTCAGCAGGAATCCTGGCGCCATCTTAATTCCAGCGGCTCAGAGAAGAAGAGGAACTGGTTTGAACTCCAAACTGGTTCCTTTCAGGTTTCACTGGGAACCTCAATCTGCTGAGTCATCCTTTCTCAGCGCTGCTTCCCCCCCCCCCACACACACACACACACTCAGTACGTCAGGAGCAGCTGGAAACGTGCCGATGACGTCAAAACATCCAGAATCAACGTTTTCGCCTGAATTCAAACCCAGTCAGCTTTTACTTTATTCCTTCGTTCATCACAGCAAGGACTGAAACAACAAAAACAAAGTTACTCAAATAAAAATACAAAAAGAATCAGATTAACATCTTAGATTTTCTCTGAACACACGTCACCAAAACAAGCGTTAAAAAGATCCTAAACAGGAAGCGCGCCCCGTAGCGCGCCCTCTGGTGGCCACGGCCTGAACTACAGCGCAGCAGTGAAAGTACCAAGTAAACAAGTTGGCATTTTCACCATGACTCATCCAGATGACTCAACACGTCCAATTATGAGTAAAAAATAGAGAGAGCAGCTGCTTGTGGCGAGATCTAAACAAAAACCACATGAAAAGCTCCAGAGGGAGAAAAAAAGTGCTTCCAAATGGAAGAAAAACAGGAAATGTAAACTTTATGTTCACTCTTACTGAGTCTGAAGGCGTTTCAGGGCCTGACTGTCACAGAAACAACAAAAATAAAAAACCATGTTGCAATGCTGACCGGCGGAGATTTAAAGTCCAGAAGAAATCAGAGAACATTTCCAGTTTCTGGTGGTTTGGGTTCAGAGTCGCTGCTTTTCCTGCATTAAAACTTAGAAATAATAATTATCTAAAGATAAAAATCATCATCAATGAAAGCTGCAGTGACCTTTGACCCAGTCATCAAACTGGTGTGAATATCAATGATGCGGATCAATGCTGGTGACTTTGGTGTCGGCTGATTGTAATCCATGAAACACAAACCTGGAAGCAGCACAGAGCTTCAATCTGGATTTATAAACCAAATCATTTAAACAAAATTAACTTAAATGTCACATTTTTAAGACACTAATGGCTAAAATGATTTAAATATTTAGATTTAAGAGCAGGGAGACAATCAGGAATCAAAGCTGCAGTTTTCTGGCTGATCATTGATCTTCACCACCTGACAATTTTCACTGATGCCAATTTTTTGTCTGAAAAGTCGATAAATATAGCAAGAAAAATTGCTAAGTTTGCAACAGAGAGTGACGACTGTTTACATCCAGATTCTCAGTGTCTGGAGGAAGATCAGATGCATCGGCCGATTTTTCAGATGAAAGGAATCGGAGCCGATTTGTTGGTGCGCTGCACCAGGAGCGCAAGTTTTTACTCGCAGTTAATGTTGTAATCTGCAGATCTTAGTCATTTATTAACATATCGGACCAACAAATAAAGCTGGGCCGATATTAATAACTGATATTTATTCCTCTCATATTGTTCGATCATATCGTGCAACAAAAATAAACAATAATTAATTGACATCGGTATTGGCCCATATTTTCAGATCGTTCCATTGTTTGGTAAAATAATCTGAAGAAGATATTTTAAGAAAAATAATCAGTTTTGAAGAATAGATTTAAACTGTTCAGATTTAAACCAGGCTGAGTTTCCAGACTCGGACATCTGAGTGTTTTGCTCCAGTTTCTGCATGAAGGTTCCTGATTTTCCCATAAATCCTCCCAGAATAACCAGTCTGCGTCGGGTTTGATTCTCTTTAGTTTCCAGTCTGACAGCAGTTCGGCTCTAGAACTCGTCGTCTGAGCTGAGCAGCAGCGTTTTCTCCGTGTCGCCGCGGGCGCCGAGCACAGCGGCGGGGCGTGGCGCCCGCGGCGGCGCCCCCCGCTCCAGCGTGGCCTGCTGCGTGTACTGCTGGTACGCCGGCGAGAAGTTGTGGATGGCGTCCTGGACCATGTCGCCGGGGCTCATCGTCTCCTTCAGGCTGCTGGAGATGCTCTTCATCGGGGCACTGCGGCCTGAGGAAGAGGAGGAGGAGCAACAGTCAGCGGCTCAAACCGATTCAGTTAAAAAAAGAAACTGATTCAGTTCAATAAGAGGAGGAAATATAAAACATAAAAGAAACTAAAATAACAACCAAACGTCTAAAACAACATGAGTGTAACGGAAAATCATCTGATTTATTAAAGGAGAATCAACAATAAATCTGCAGATTAAACTCCAATCTAAACTGTCCACACCAAAACAAGAAACACAGGAAATGACATCACAGGACAGGATCTGGACTTGGTGTATGGCAAGCTGATTTGTAATAAAACATCTTCATATTGTCTATGGCAAGCCTTCAGAGTATTTAATCTAAAAACTGTATTTCCGGCCCAGACTGACAGGATTTAGTCTTTTAAATGATGAGAATAGTTTAAAGAACAAAGTTGTAATTTTATGAGAAATCCTGCAATGATTTCATCTGTTAATATTTGGACTTTTCTCTCCCTCTTTAAATCTGGTGTGACTCTGTTAGTCATAACTTCTCAGCTATAAATGCAGCGCCCTCTGCTGTTCAAACCATGTCACACCAGGTCAGAGTTTATGCTGCAGATATAAACGTTTATGAATCCAAATGAACTGAAACGTTCCTCAGTGTGAAACTTTTTCAATTTGACACTGAAGGATTTTAAGATGTTTCTGATTTTGGTGACGCTAAAATGAACCAAACATTTGGGTTTTGGTTTCATTTCAACCAAAAAGCACCGTTACATTCCTACTGAACAAAAACAACAACAGTGGATTTAAACCAGACACATAAAAACACACCGAGGCAGAAGAAACGATTCTGGAGTTAAACCTACCAAACTCTCCGTGTGTAGAAAGAAATCCTGCATGTTGCAGCAGAGAGGAAAGAAACACGATGCTGAGTCAGCAAAGAACCGAATGAGGAGAGAAGGTGGCAGGTTCTGGAACAGCTAGCGCTTAGCGCTCTGAAAGCTAGCGCCCAGCTTAGCGCTCTGAAAGCTAGCGCCCAGCTTAGCGCTCTGAAAGCTAGCGCCCAGCTTAGCGCTCTGAAAGCTAGCGCC
>CAEGAE010074294.1:0-11912 GCA_903067095.1 Girardinus metallicus
GTAGATTCCTTTACCTGAGACAAACTGATCAACCAGAACTGAAATGAATATCAGTGATTCAAAGACACAAAACCAGCTAGAATTTAACAGCACAACTGAAAATGTATCTTTATGAGACTTAAGTCCAGTTTGCATAATAATTTGGAACATGGTGGAAAGTCAAGATGCTGAATGTTAAATTATTTTCTGCTCATTTCTACAGTTTTATAGAAAACTTTGCCTTGTCAGCAAGGATTAAATAATCCAGATTAACATTAACACCATCATTAAATAATTATTACAACTATAGTCCGATGAGGAAAGCAGTTCGTCTTCCTGCAGACTCACCTGATCTCCAGGGAAGGAAGGTGAGGCAGGAAGTCGTTTCCCACGAAGAAGCACATGAAGACCCAGTCGTCCACGCTCCTCTCAAAGTCGAAGGGGAACGGCAGGCTGGCCATGGTCAGCTCTCTGGACAGGTACTGACCACACACACACACACACACACACACACACCCAGCACTCAGCTGCAGGTCCATGGTTCAATTCCACATACAATTAATAAATGTTTGGTTTGGATCCTCCATGTTTATCTGACACCAGCTACAGAACCTGAACTGGATCCTGACTAAAACTGGACCGGAGTGATGAAGAGTGATGAAGAGTGACGGACCTCCCGCAGGACGCAGAGCCTGATGAAGATGAACTCCTGCTCGGCTGCAGGCATGGCGCCGGCGAACTCGTCATGCTGAAAGAGAGATTTACTTTAACTATTGTTATTTAAAGATAAAAAAGAACAACGAAAACTAAATGCAAGAAATAAACATTTCAATTAAGAATACCTATATTTTAAATATAACCATGAAAAAATGCTAAATACAAAAAATGTAAACACGTAAACAAAATATAAAGAAAAATATACTAAAAAGAAAAACATACCAAAAAGGAATACTACAAAAAAACTTTAAATAAAGCCCTAAAGACAAGGAGACTCCTAGCAAAAGTGAGTAGAGCGTGACATGGTGAAGTGCGCGGCGGGTGCAGCCGGACCTCTCCCTGCTTCTGCCGCGCCACGCCCTGGCAGTCCTTGATCTCGTGGCCCGTCTGGCCGCACAGCGAACACGGCCGAGGCTTGTTGGGCTTGAACTCCTCCCTGATGATGGTGAAGTTTGGCTCATGGGTGGCCAGGCCCAGCATGATGAGGTCAGCTGGGGAACAGAGCAGAACCGCAGTAGAACCAGGACCAGGACCGGAACCAGGACCAACAGAGAGGTCTTACCGTCGGCGCCGCACAGGCAGTGGTGTGTGTTCGGGTCGTGGTTGGGCTGAGCTGTAGAGGACACGCCTTGTTAGTCTGTGTGTGTGTGTGTGTGTAAATCTCTCCCGATATTAACTTTCATGTTTTTCACATTTCTGTTACTAAATATAAAAACTGCATTAAATCCTTTAATGAGATGAAAAAGGTTTTATGTTTTTGCCCGGCTGCAGGTTTTCTGCCAGGATTCGTTTTTATTTAGTTTACCGTCTTTTAAAACATCAGTTTAAACTTGTTTCCATCATAAAGCTTTAAATATTTGATTTTAGTTTGTATTTTTATCATTTCATTTTGTATTAAATGATGTATTTTAGGTGGTTGGTATGTAAATCACTTCGTCACATTAGTTTAAAAAGGTTCCATACAAATAAATGATGGTTATTCCATGGTTACGGTGCCTCGGCGGAGCAGCTCTGTGCAGAAGTCTCGGACCGTACCTCTCTGTCTCCTGATGAAATCCATGATCTTGTGTTCTCCTTCCCCTGGAACGCTGGCGTCAGACAGGAAAACCTGGACAGGAACAAACGGATCGGAGTGAAATGCATCGTGTCCAGAGCGCGGTTCTGTCAGGAGAAACTCACCGCCACGTTCTTCCATCCCGGGTCGTTGCTGAGCCGCTCCGCCACGTAGTAACGCAGACACTGAGCCAGGTTATCCATGAACTCTGTGCCCTGCAGAAACATGTGACCTTTAACCCCGCAGACACCAACCAATCACAGCCAGCGCAGCACTTACAGGAGTGATGCAGTTGCTGTCGAATCGCTCCTTGATCTCCTCTGGTGGAAGATATCCTCCTGCCAACAAGCAGACGCAGAGTGGGCGGAGCTTCACCTCACAGGCGATTCCTCATTTTCTAACTGTTCATTCTGACAAAAACACTTTCTACTCTCCTGCATGTATCAGTATAAGGTGTTTGATTGCAATTATCACAAGAAAATCAGTTAGATTGTTTTAACAACATGATATCTATTGATCGGCGGTTAATAAAGGCATTTAGATTTTGTTATAAATATTTCTCATCCATTACAGATCAGATTTCTGGTTCTACGATGTAAAACAGATGATTCCTGCTAACGGTTCATGAACCGGTTCATGTGAAACATCACTACGTGCAGAAAGAAGTCGCCATCTTTGATCGGTTCTTGCAGACGGATGAAAATAGTCACAATGGTTTCCAAAGAGGGACAGGAAGTCTGGCTGTGAAGCCAGGATGGCTCACACACCTCTCTCCATGATCTCCTCCCTCATGCGGTTCTTCTCCTCCGTCAGCTCCGCGCCCTCCTTGGAGGCCCGGAACCGCCGGGAGCGCTGCTGGTTCATTTTGGCCCGGGGAGCCTGAGGAGTGGGCAGGAGAAGGCCCGTGAACCGCGGTTCTCAGAGGTTTGACTCAGACGTGAGGGACTCACCACTCCGTCAATGGCCATGTAGAGAACCCGCCTGGGGCGCACGATGTTGAACAGGCGGTCGATGTACTCGAATATCGCCACCATCATCTCATCCTCATTCTTTGGGGCGGGCCTGGAAAAACAAACATCTTTACCTTTTCATTCTGAAGCCAACAAGTTTCTACTTCCAACAGCTGCTCCTACTTGTCCTCAGGGTGGGTGCACGGGTGGATGATCCCGTTCATGTCCAGGTACAGGTTGTCAAACTCCACCTCGTTGGGGTTCGGCTTGGTCGTGTCCACCGGGATGCGAACGCCGTTACACTCCTTCCCCTGTGGAAAAAAGCAACTGGTTTGACTGGGATACAAGACAAAACCATGAGGAAGCAGCTGATCGTCCTGAAATAAGCAAATGCTCCAGAAAACCCGCCTGTTCCAACCTGATCACGTTGATAAGTAAACCCAGTTACTAAAACTGCTGCTTTACTCCACAAACAGTTTAATGTGTCCAGACTGGAGCTGCAGGACAACCCGGGATATGTCCCTCAACATGTGTCCCTCAACATGTGTCCCTCAACATATGTCCCTCAACATGTGTCCCTCAACATATGTCCCTCAACATATGTCCCTCAACATGTGTCCTTCTCCCGGTTTAACCAGGTTGAAACGGGCTGTTTGTGTCTCTGCAGGCTGGGACAGGAAGCCACCCGGGTTGTTCTCCGTGCTAACGGTGCTAGCTCACCTTCTCCTCCACACAGTGGACGATTATCGACGGGTACTTCCGGCTCAGCCAGCGGAAAAAAGCCGGAACTCCCATATCTGCAGACTTTATTCGGTCGGTTTATAAAATCCTAAAAGGTTAAAAAGGACCACGGGTGAATTTCGGACGCGGTTCTGGGTTCTGCTGCGCTCCAACGCTGCGGCTACATGCTGTTACAGAAGCAGCGTTGCGAACTTTATCCGGGTCAAACCCACCACTTCCGGTAGCGATTTGGCGCTGCCGCTCCTGCAGCGCCCCCAGTGGACGGAAATCTGTCAACAATCGTAATTATTGGATAGAAGAGGATAATAATGGGCATTATTGTTTTATCGTCATCATCACCACTGGATTTACCACAACATCATTATTAATATATTTTTTAAATAAGTTCAATAATCTGCATAGTTTAACTTTCCACACAAGCTTAGAACTTCAAACTTTAACAGTAATTTTGAAGGTTTCTGTTTCATAAAGTCCCAGTAAAAACGCTGTAAGTTGAAGTTGAACTTCTCAGAAAGGTTCTGCTAACCCGAACACACGAAAAGCATCCAACAATACAAACTGTTCACGTAATTAGTCAGGCTTAAATTACAAAAATGCTAAATATTATATAAAGTGGATGCGTGATAATTTACAAAAATTATCCTGCCCCGTCCTACCCCGTCCTACCCCGTCCTGCCCCGTCCTACCCCGTCCTGCCCCGTCCTACCCCGTCCTACCCCGTCCTACCCCGTCCTGCCCCGTCCTGCCCGTCCTCCAGCATCCTTGGCTATTCAGGATCTGGATGTTCCTGTTTGGTTCTGATGTTTTCTACAACTTCGATCTGAAACATAAAAACTAAACGATGATCAGCTTCTAGCAACAGATTCAGGATTTCTGCTCATTTCAGCAGATTTTTGTTTTGGTCCAGTTAAAGTAACGAGGCTCTAGAGTGAAGTTTATCATGCTGGGTTCACATCTTTTGTCCCACATACAGAACACAAACAGGAGACTAGAAATTAGATAAATAAAGTTGACTTTGAACAAAGGTGAAAATGTGAGGTGTGTGGTTCTTGTCCTGTGGGGGGAAGCCAGGTTGCCGGGGGTAACTGGAGAGAAAAGGTAAGGTCAGGGTAAACTGGACTGCTTGGATTCTGAGAAATTGAGTAGTTCTACTTGGTTGGGGGATGAATTGCCACCAGGGGAAGTAGAACTGTGGGTTCCAGTCTGAGATGATCCAGGTTCCAGTCGTTGGTCCTGACAGAGCTCTTTGGACGAGGCTGGCTGTGAGGAGGAGCGGTTCCACAGCCACCCATGAAACGAGAAGCTGTCAGAGAATCTCCAGCCGGGTCGGAGATGGACTCGGGCAGCCAGTGGGTAAAATCCAAGGTGCTGCAAAGAAAGACCTGAGAGAAGAGCAACAGCTAAACGTTAGTTGAGATAACCATAGAAAACTGAGAGCCTAGGCTCAGAGGGGCCCAGAGTCACATCAGACCAGACTCCAAGATGGCAGGTGGGTTGAGCACACCTGTGACCAGTCCAGACAGCCGGCACGCCCTCCAGGTAGGAGCAGCCTCTTGGCGCCATCTAGTGGACGATGGAGGACGCAGCAGACAAAAGAAACTCCCCCATCACCCAAACCCCAGTTCCCAGCAAAGTTGGTATTTCTTGTGTGTTTGCAGTGATTTCCCAGCGGTTCTGCTCATTAACCAGAACCAGAACCAAAGAGCCGTTTCCCCGTTCTCAGCAGTGTTCGCCTCGGCGTGTTCCTGCTCGCTCTCCGTAGCCGGGCTCAGCAGCAGGGGTCATTATGGAGGATCGGGGCGGTTCTGGTTCTGCTCTGCCTTAACAAAGAGATACTTTACTGACCAGAACCTACAGAACCGAAAGAACCTCCAGAAACTCCAACTTCCGGGAACCTAAAACCTGTTTAACCGAGTCTGACATCAGCTGAGTACTCTGATTACAGCTGAGTACTCTGATTACAGCTGAGTACTCTGATTACAGCTGAGTACTCTGATTACTCTGACAGAGGGTGGAACTCTGTCCGGTTCTGCAGCATCACAGATTTAAAGAAGAAGAACCCCGGTTCGGTTCTGGAGCTCCACCCGGACCTGAAGCAGAACCTTCTGGTTCCGACCCACAGCAGCCACATGGAGCTGCTCCTGCTGGCTGCTGCTGCCCCCTGGTGGGAAACAGCAGCAGCTGCAGCCTCAGATTGAAATTGTTCTTAATGGACTTTGTTAATAAATACAACCAGGAAAATATTTCATTCTGCAGAAGGAATTAAAAATATTATGGATGATTTCAGATATTTTCTATCATCTATTTTTCAGTCAGATGATTTTTAATTTAATCTTTCATAACAAAAACTTAAAGTATTAAACATGTTGGTGGAGATGAAACAGAATTTATGTTTCCTGGACAAACATTAAAACTGATGTGATCATTTTCTAAACAACATTTATTATATTTAAGCAATAAACTCGGATTCATTTCTCCTGTTAGAGACATTTGATTTTTTAAACCTTAAATGTTTTAATTGCTTTTTCTGAAGCAGTTTAAATACCGTTTAATGTTTATTGTTTGAATTTCTTTGATTTGTTTTTAAATTAGAAATGTGAATTTATTAAAAGCAGCAGGAATTCTGACAAAAGAAACAGAAATAAAAACAAAGTGACAATATTTTTATTTCATTTAAGCTGAAGGTCAAGATGAAGGTCAAGAATTATTACAATGGAAATGAAATGAAACCCGGATGATCCGGTTCTGCTCCGGTTCTGCTCCGGTTCTGCTCCGGTTCTGCTCCGGTTCCACCTGAAGGGAGCAGAACCGGACCGCACTCTGGTCTCCTCCTCCTCCTCCTCTTCCTCTCCCTCCTCCTCCTCCTCCTCCTCCTCCTCGTCTTCCTCTCCCTCCTCCTCCTCCTCCTCCTCCTCCTCTTCCTCTCCCTCCTCCTCCCTCCTCCTCCTCCTCCTCCTCCTCTTCCTCCTCCTCCTCCTCCTCAGCAGGTTTCATCTGAGCTGCTCTGGAGGAAAACCTCCCTAATTGTGCTCATTGTTGTGACTCTGTGAAGCTCCGGCTCTGATGTTTGATCGGTGTGTGAGATCGGCCTCCCGCTGAGAGCTTCACACAGCCGGCCGTCATTAGCCGGATCAGCCGGACAAACGAGCTGGGCTGGCCGTCAGAAGTGAGGCGGCTCGGAGCGGCGGGGCCGCTGCATCCCGCTCATTATTCACCAGGCAGCTGGGAGGAGAAGCTGCAAATGAGAGGAAGGACGGAGGAATTAGCGGTTCCTCTGAGATCCATCACTTTACTTAGCTTCTTCTTCTAGGGATACATTCCGAGTGGTAATTAGCTTGGCTGTTTTGTAAGGTTTTAGTTGAAGTCATAAACCGTTTATAAATCCTGTAACGTTTAAATTCATGCTCTTATTTTGAAGTGGTGAAGCTGTTTATAATTCAGGTTTTGTCTTTTTGTCTAATAATTTGATTTCAACAAGACATAAAGTTCTTGGTTATGTATGAACAGGTTTTTGCTTCTCCCACACTTATTTCTTTTCTTTGCTTTTAAAAACCTGTAGGACATATTGATTTTAACATCAACGGTAAATTGGTGCTCAAGGCTTAGCGCCTTAGCGTTAGCTTCGGCTAAATACCATGTTAGCATTGTGCTTTAGCTTAGGGTGACCAGACGTCTCCGATTATCGGGGACAGTCCCCGTTTTAGGAGACCTGTCCCCGGAAAAGTCCCCGATTTTCGCGTTTTCTGAATGGAAAAATAAAGTTTCCTATAGATCGTTATTAGGGAAGCCGGAGACTCCATGTGGCAGAAGCGAGAGAGCGTGTTGCGCTCAACAACAGCAGTTACGGTAGCTGCTCGCGCTACTGTTAATGTGACAGAGAAGAAGAAGAGCAGCGGAGCCGACAGCCAATGAAAACCAAGAGCATCAGAGCCGACAGCCAATGAAAAGCTCGAGTTTTCCAAGGGGCGTTGACTTGACCCGGACTGTGTGAATCGAGGCGTTTGGATCTTTGCTGTCATGAAGTTTTGGTTCACGGTAAAATAAAACTAAACTTTTATTAACAGACACAACGAGACGAGAGCGGAGGACATAAGCAGCTACAGGATTAGCCAGAGTGAGAGAAATGGCAACCGTATGGTTAAAATAAACATTTTAGTTTTCTATTACATTTCTTATTATGATTAATAGTAATACTGTGTGGAGAGACATGTTCCTGCTTTTATATTTGATTTTTAATGTTGAAATATTAATAAATATGTAAACTGTAACTGTTCCAGTTTCTTCATTTTATTTGAATAAATTTGCTTTTTCTTTATCGCCGAGTGAGAAACCTGCTCACCTCACTTAGCTTTAGCATTAGCTTTTAGTAAATACTGTGTTGGTATAACGCTACAGCATTAGCTTCAGCTAAATACCATGTAGCATAGCGCTAATGTTTATGACTAGTGCTGCAGGGCTAGCAGCTAGCGGCCTGTCTGCGTCGGCGCCATAATCAGAAGCTTAGAGGAAACGTCTCCTCACAGAGGCAACTGGGAAGGGTCAAAGGTCACCTCCAAACCAGACAGGAAAGCCTCCCAGTGAAGCTCAGAGACAAACTCAGTAGCAGGTCAAAGGTCATGAAGACAGCTACTGTGTGCAGTCGGAGTTCCGAGCAGCAGATCTGCTGAAGGTTAAAGCCGATCATTAAGGATCAATAAAGCCGATCTCAGAGGCAGTGAGCCAACATGTCCGCTGCTCTTATTATGTGAAATGAGGCTGAAAGCAGCTCAGAGCGGTAATCGCCATGACAACGGCCCGCCTGATCAGACGCCTCAGATCAGGAAGACGGGCCCCGGGGGGCCGCAGACCACCAACGCCTCCAAACAGCGCTTTGTAGCTCCGCTTTAATGGCGCGTGGCGCCGCGTGGGGGGGCAGGGGGCAGGAGGCATGCTGGGAGATTTAGGATTATCTTGGCGAGAAACAACAAAGCAAAGCGGCCATTTAAAGTTTCCACACAAATCTGGAAACTTTTCATCCATGAAAATCAGCTTCAAAACAAACAACAGGCTTTTATTTCATCAGTTTCCATAGCAACCGCTCAGCAGGAACAGAGAGGCTGGGGTCAAAGGTCAATTATTTCATAGAAATGCTGTTTACAAACGATTGGTTCTGGTTCTGGTTCTGATCTGCTGGCCACAGGTTCTGGGTCGTCTATGGAAAGCTGACAGTGATTTAATCAGGGACAGAACCGGGTCCAGAACCCTCTTCAGGCTGCTCCTCTGATCGGGTCAGAACCACCAGCTCAGGGAAGCCCGTCCTCGGGTCGGGCTCCCTGCTGAACTGCAGGTCGACGGCGTCGCCCACGACGACCTCGGCGGTGGTGAACACCTCCAGGTCGCCCAGAACATGGCCGCCCACCGTGGCGCCCTGGGCGTCCGCCAGGCTGATGTGGAGGTGGGCGTCGCTGTTGAGCGTCCCGACCAGAGAGACGATCTCATAGCGACCGCTGAGCTGCAGAACCTGGGAGCAGAACCGGGTCAGAACCTGGACAGCTGGACTGAACAGTTCACACGTCAAACAGATCACCGAACGAGAACCGGTTCACCTGAACAGTTCCTTCTCGTACCTGGTTAGTATTTGTTGCCGTGGCGTTTGCCAGCCTGAGCGTTGCCCTGGTAACGCTGCCCACACAGGTGATGATGAAGGGCGCTCTGAGTCGTCGCTCCTCCACGAACGCCTGCAGCGCTCCGAACAGTTCCTGACCCGGACCGAACCGGACCGCATGGACCCGGAGCGCCGACCCGGCCGCCTGCAGGAGGAAGCCGGCGTCAGACGGAACGTCGTTCTCACATAAACAGTTTGGCAGTTTTATCAAATCCCTGCTTAGTTTTATGTAAATTAATATTTTTTTAATTGTTGAGTTAAACTTCAAAGCTTCTGACATATAAATAATAATAATGTAAATGAAAATAAAGCGAAGAATTAAATGTTAACAATTTAAATTTAAACATAAATTAAAATACAAAGTTAAAAAAAAATTAAAATCTTATTCTTATTTTACATCTGTGGTTTGAGATAAAAATGCAAGAAAATAAAATTTTACTCATATTTCAGATGCTGTGACTCATAATGTAATGATGACAATATGATAATTTACTTTCTTATTTAATTAATAAATGCATAAGTACGACTTTAGAAAAACTGGAAATTATTCATCATTAATATCATTATTATTGTTTCTTTTATATAATAAGAAAAGGACGTTTTCTCTGTGGTCTCATTTTATCTTTATCTGGTTTCATGTTTCTGTCCAGGCTCATTTGGACCCGAACAACCAGAACCAAACAAAAGAACCCAGAAGAAGAAAAAGTTTCAGAAATGTTAAAAATTCTGACAGATTTTGTTCTGGTTCTGACCCGGTTCTGAGGGTCCAGAAGCCGCTGAACGCTGCAGCTGGTTCTGTTCTGCGTGTGGCCCGTTCGGGTCGTTAATGCTGCAGGAGGCGGAGCCGCACCGGGTCGGAACCAGAACCAGAGTGTTTGTTTCTCTCATCTTGGCTCCGGCTGGTTCTGTTGGGTTTATTTGGTCATAGATCAGTTTTTAATTTAAGCTTTAATAATAATTTCATATTTTTATTCATTTTAATTTTATCCATAAATTGAATGAATAAGATTTTAAATCCATAGTTTTTATGTTACTATTTCTATAAATGTCTCATTTCATTTATTCATGTTTATTTTTCAAATGCAAATAATACATTTATTTACATAAATGTATTATTTTAAAAAACAATTTATTAATTAATCGTGATATAAAAGTTACAATTTTAATCATTTATTTAAAAAATCTTTTAAATGATTCTTTTTATTTTTATTTATGTATTTTAAAGTTTGATATTTAAATATTCATTAACTTTGGTGAACAGGTCCGATTGGACCTTCAGAACTTTTACAGTAGAAATTATTAGTCAACAAAAAATTCAAAAATGGGAAACTTGGAGAAAATGGCTCCACAAAACAAACAATTTAAAATTCTTAACTTGCAACTAAAACTTGTAAATAACCCAAAAATATCAAATGAACTAACAACAAATTAATTTCAATAATAAAAAAATAAAGAGTAAAAAACTCCCACATTTATGATTTATATTTATAGAATTGTTAATTAAATTATTTCTTTACTCTTCAGTTCATTCATTTATGAATTCTGGTATCATTTTTATGATATTCATTCATCTTCTTCCAGAGTCACGGAGGAACATCGTCCCTCCAGCCTCTGCAGGTCGTTCCCCGGTGGATCCCCGGTGGATCCCCGGTGGATCCCCGGCGGGCCCCCGGCGGGCCCCCCGGCGGGCCCCCGGCGGCCCCCGGTGGGCCCCCGGTGGATCCCCCGGTGGACCCCCCGGTGGGCCCCCGGTGGGCCCCCGGCGGGCCCCCGGTGGGCCCCATCCTGCCCTGATGCCCCTCACCCGGAGCAGCGGCTCTACTCTGTGTTTTGTAGCGTTTTATTTATTTGATTCTTATTTTCTGTTTTATCTGAATTTGTTTCATCTGCTGCTGATTCTGAACATGAATTTATTTCTCCTCGTTTAACGGCTCCAAAAGTCCAGAACCAGAATTCTGGACGGTCATCTGCAGCTGAAGCAGAAAATGAATCGTTTCCAGACAGCTGCTGATACTTTGGGTCAAAGTTGAAGGTTTTCCTGCAGGAAACAGGAAACAGGAAACAGGAAACTGATCCTTCATCTGTTTATTCTGCTGGAACCCGAAGAAAAGTTCGGCTTCACATCAGAACCAGAACCAGAACATAAAGAAAGTCCAACTCACCATCCTGCAGCAGCTCAAGGATCAAACTCCACCGAAACGAACTGCGCATGCGCACAGCACTCACCTCGACACCTTTGTCCTTTCCTCCTAAAACTTTATTAACAACCCAGAGCAGCAACAAGCCAAATATCAACCACATTCTGCAACATTTATTAAAACACTGCAGGAAACGGACTGAATTACTTTTACAGATTTTTGTTTAACAATAAATTGAATGAAATTAATTTACAACTTTTATTAAATAAAAAAATCTCCATTATTTTATTTGATAATTATTAAATCTGACAAACATTTAGTGAATAACAATCATGTTTAATCTGAATAAACATGATTGTTTATTCATGTTTATTCAGATTAACATGAATAAACAATCATTCATGTTAATCTGAATGATTCCAACATAATTTAATATAATTTAAATTATATTCCAACATAAATTATATGTTGGAATATAATTTAAATCTCGGAGAAATTCTGGATGAAACGTCATAAAATCTGAAATAGGTTTTATGAGCAGGTGTTCTGTCAGTCTGTGCTACCCGTAAACCTGTCCTACCTTGTGGTGATGCGCATGCGCACATCGATGCGACGTCACAAACTGCTGACTCAGCAGATTTCTCATAAACACTCCAACCTGTGGAAGTTTTATTTCATGGCAGATTACG
>CAEGAE010074297.1:0-11805 GCA_903067095.1 Girardinus metallicus
CGTAGCTGGAGATGGGCACCAGCAACCCTCCCGACCCCATTAAGGGACAAGGGTGAACAGAAAATGGATGGATGGATGGATTAGTTAATGGTGACCTATTATGCTTGCTTGAACAGGTTAGGATAAATCTATAGGCTATACAAAACATGTTCATTACCTTTTTTTTTTGCACCAAATTATTCTTAGATAATGAGATTTTAGTCTACTCAGTCCTGCCTATTTTCATCTTCTTTCTGAATGATCTACTCTAGAACCTCTTATCACTTTAAATTAAAAAAGCTGCTGCTGGCCACGCCCATCAGACTCAATGTTTACACTTGCATGTGAAAATGGCTGCAAACAGATGCACATTTATATAGCCAGACATCTTTGAAAAGCAGAAGTAGGGCCTCCTGTACAACCAACAAGAATGCAGCAAGTGGTTTCTGGATGGTAAGTCAAAAACAAAACACTTGTCTTTTTCCAGCAGCCATTGTACGGCTCATTCAGAACTCAAACCCGCTGACCAAACGTACTGGACCTCCGCTTGGTTTGCTAGGTAGTAGGCTGGGCTCTGCTGGGGTTGCTAGGTGACGGGCAGTACCTGCCGATTGTGACGTTACATTATGGAGGTTTTTGAAACAGCTCACTTTCCAAACACTGAAAATCTTACGTTATTGCCAAAAAAATTGCTGTTTTTTTAAGGATGTGGGCTATTGTTAAAAGCAGTAGAAACCCAAACGGAAGTAGAAAAATTTACAAAATGTGAATTTTGCACATCACATCCCCTTTAAAGAAATGTTTGCTTTAACATTTGATCTACAAGCAAACGATATCAGTAGAATCTAAGTTTCTTTTTTTAACGTAGTTCTGCAATAGAGCCAGAACCCCAGTATGACTTTCTTCAGTTCATCTACAGTGCACTGACTGCAGCCTTCAGAGAAAATTATGCACCACAATCAACAACACAAAGCATCTAATGGCAGACCTATGGTAGCATCCAAACACCTAAAGCCCATCACACAGCTTAATCAGTTCAGATCTGTGCTTTAAAATTCAGATATGCACTCTTTTGCATTGCAAATGTCAGGAAACCTCCCTCCCTCCCAATCAAGAAGACACGTCATGGCAGAAGATGCTGTAAATGTAATTTTGACAGGGGGGTAATGTTGGGGTGCAACGTGTTGTTAGCAGAGAACAGGAAGTAAGAGCAGCGTGCGGTGCCCGAATACATCCTTGTTTAGCAGTCCACGGGCTTTGATCAACAACCTGCTCAATTACCACAGCTTATCTCTCAGGCGACGTCTCCAGGCAACTGAAGTCTGTCAGCAGAGGAGGTTTTGAGCGGACAAAACGCACTCTGGAGGCCTCCTGTCAGAAGACTGTTGATGGAGGCACACTTGAATTCCTCAGAAAAAAAGAAAGCGTGACAGAGAATGAAGCAGGGGGGAAAAAGATACAGACCTTTTATTCTCTCTCTATATAAACCTTTTTACTGGCTGAACAAATTACATGTAGTTTTCTCCCATCAAGACATCCTGCGCCTTTTCATTTAGCCGCGTGGCTTCAAAATACAGTCCAGTCATTAAGTGAAGCGAATAACAGATGAACCTGGCTCGCTTCACTTTCCCATCTCCCGTAAAAGCTTCTACAAGAGCGCCAGGCAGAGATTTAGAGAAGTGTATGTTTTCCAAAATTTGTCTAAGCTGCCTTAGATGTTCTGTCTAGACAAAGATAAAGCAATTACATCAGCTTTTAGTGCGCAATTAAAGTTCTTTGTCTTGTCTTTATGTTCCTAAAAAAATGTCGGCAGTTTGCTTTCATTCAGGAAAATCATTGATGGTTACTCAGTTACGGACAAAGAGACCTGGAAACTGCCCAGTTCAACTGCAGTCTGGTGCCAGTTAGCGCCAGATTGTCTCTGTCGGTGCCGATGGTCATAAAGAACCTTGTTCAAGGGCATTTTAACTGTCTGTAAAGTAACATTAAAGCAAGTTTTGTTTATTTCTGGCTTCAGATTTTTCACAGGGAAAAGTTTAGAGTTCACATTTTCCCCCTAGCTAGTGGGCCTACTTTTATTCTTTATCTTTTTTAGCAAAACATATAAAAGGGCAGGGTTTTTTCAGTTTGCTGCTGAGTAGTTGATGGTCCGTAAGTGTAACTTTACGGACGAACCACACAATAAATTTTATATCATCCCGGTCTCAACAAACGGGTGGCGGAAATCATATTGGCGGTACATGGCTGGTAGAGATGCCATAGCAACTGACAACAATGCCACAAAAAAACAAAAAACAAAGAGGAAAACATTGAAATATTTCCCAACCAAAGAGCAGAACATTTAGTCTGCTGCAGTAGTATGGTTTTAGGCTTAATATTTATTTTGCGATTTTTAATAAATAATTGCTGTGACAGGAGAAGAAAACTATAAATATATCGCTGCACTTGGCTGTATGGCTAGCTCCATGGCTAGCTCGCTGTTACTGTCTCTTACTCTGCAGTTGTGGAGTCACAATGTCTGGGATCATGAGCGCCCCCTGCCATGAGGCAAGAGAACTGCCTGCCTCACCTCGAATCTGTTCTCTGCCGTTCATGATCGCTCCTCAGCACACGAAACGCGTTACACACACAGTTGGTGACAAAAAACACTGTACATTATAGACACAAGCTAAATTATGGAAAATCAGTTAATACATTAAATGTTTTTTTATTGGCGACGTACAGACAGGAGGAGCATGCTCTGACCGCACGTCACTGCTCAAGTCCCCTATTCCAGGTGACCTTTCCCGTATTCTCAAATCCAAAGCCTGACCGGTATGGGACAAGGTGAGAATTTCTCTATTAAACTGACTGAAGATGAATACATAAACTAAAACCTGGAGCATAGACAGTTTTTATAAGCGTATTTGTGAGTCTGCCTCTTTATTATGGAAGTGAATATAATTTCAGATTTTTGTATAACTTTTCTTCAGGTTAACTTAGAAAGTGAGCTATTATTGTTACAGGTTAGTTTTCTAAACTACAGAAAAGTAACTGTTAGGGATGCTCAAAAATGAAAAATTGGACTGATATTGATATCCGATAGTAACAACAGTGTTAAGGAAGATTTATCAATATTTTATTTTATAATTTTTTTTTATCCGATTACTCGATTAATCATAAGAATAATCGATAGATTACTCGATTACTAAAATATTCGTTTACAACAGCCCTAATTATTAATCACAAACACAATCCAAGCAACCTTTCACTCATAATGTAAGCAGTAGTGGCATCTAGTGCCACAAATAGCAAACACAACTTATTAAAAAGTCTCGCCCTCATGAAAAAATGATTTAACTCATAATTTCCAACTTGAAACAAATTTCAAGAATAGGTTGGGATATTTTGCATTGACACCAACTGGGCAATTTGCAAATAGCAAACGACTTAAAATGATGTCTGCTCAAACCTGGATGATGAGGTGACTTGCAGGTGAAAAAGAAGAATTTAATCTTCCAAAGGATGTTAGGAATATTGAAGGAAGAATTGCTTTTAGGGTCCCTCTGTATCTGATGAAAGGTCAGTGTGTTACCTCAAAAATGACCTTTGCAGCATTGAACCAAGGGATGTTGTCTGTCTTGTCTTTGCGTGTAGAGTCAGACCACAGAACTGGAACCGTGGAGCCTGCTCCCTCTATTGAGGCATGACACTTTTTCGCCTCCCTGGGGAAACAACTCTGGGGTCTGGATGGAGGAGCTGATCAACTGTCAAAACCTTGGATTTGGTAGAGCAGTGTGGCGTTTGACCTGGCCATGGAACAGTGGACCAGACCTTTACCACTGAGTAGTTGCTGAGTTTCCACCATTGGGTGAAAGAAAAGTTTGCAATGCCAGGCATGAGCTAAGTGCATCTGTTGAATCAGTAGGCTGGGATCCACAACTATCGGAGTAGACTTACATAAAATCACTACGTCTTTGCTTTCTTTAAATTCAAATATTTGTAGAACTCACTAGCAAATGAATGAAACCTTCTGGCTGTAAAACCACCATTAAAGTGTTCTTTAGATTATAAAAAACTAAAGACTGAGCGGTTGTGGCTTACAGTTGTCTCTTTAATTTCACGCCTGATAGTTTAGTAGACTTGGTTCGATTAGGGACCAAAATTGCAACATTTGTTACATTTTCACACTGAAATGTGTCTAATGATCCAAACCCTTTGTGCAGTGGGGGCGCTGCATCAAAAACCACAGAAGGGAGCAACTCTACAACCTCTGAAGAAGACATGACCACAACTTCCTTTATCACAAAAAGTAAACAAAAATGATCAGATTTTTGCAGTTGTAGGAATTCTCTTTTGTTTTTGATAAAAGATGACAAGTGTTCTCCCACTAGCGCTAGACTCTCACATTTGTTTTGGTTGTATTTACCCAGAATGCCCTGCGCTATAGTATGCTTCCTGCATTTGGAGTGGTCTCCGATCCGCTTGCATCCACATATGCATTCGAACTGCTCCAGAGTTCACTTTAAGCAAACCGAGACCTAGGTTTTTACGCAGACCAGAGTTTGATTACACATTCTCACCTTCCCAAACGTACCAGATGTTCTAGACAAACAAACTGCAGCTTGATTAAAATGGACTAAGCAGGGCGGCTGTGAATGCAACCTTAATCTAAATTGTTGCATTTGCCAGTGATTTCTGTTTCCCCTTGAAATCTATGACTTTCCAAAGCCACAGAATCAGTTTGTCATGCAAACAATCAACATGTCTAGAACCTCATTCTCACCACCCAGCACATAGAAGATCCTCGCAGACCTCTGTTCACAAGTGACAGAGGGCTCAACATAGCTGTAACATCATGTGGCTTCTCTGAGCTGAACCTGGACAAATCTCAGAAGACAAGGTTAGGAGATCAGCTGCCTGGCTTTATCCTCCTTATAGGCCTGGATCTCAGCTTTACTGTGATTTTTCCTTGTCAAAGTCTGACTAAAAGGAGCTCCTACATATAAAATTATTTTGGTGGCTAAGGCATCAATTTAAGAAACCCCGTGGTGCTGCAGACTCTTCTTTTATGGAGAAAAGTGTTGCGGATTTTCAGAAACTGCTGAAAGTTCAATTATTCTGTCATGGGAACACTTTGGGTTTTCTCAGGATGGGCCATAAAAATGTCACTGGATCACTGTTTTTTTCTCTAACCTGAACATCATGGTGGTAATGGATGAATGGACAAACATGTAAAATGTTTTGGAGTCAAAATGTTTTCTTAATTTAACAGATGTACATGTAAGTCACAGAGTAAATACCACTGAAGTCTCTTCTCACAAAAATTCATATGAAGGGAGTTGGATTTTTCTCTGGCAAAATGCAAGTTATCAGTGTGTGGGCTATTAAAGTCATGAATAGACACCTGTTACTCTATTTTTACTTTAAGATGGAGGGTCTACATTATGCTACTTAGAGCTCGTATGTAAAATGTAGGAATGAGTCATTTTCGCCTTGTTCTTTTAGTGTAAATTTTAAGGTTTGATGAGGCACTGCAACAATCAAACCCTTCAAGCCCACCTTACAAGCTGAGCAAGTGTCATCTTGTCCTGGAGCAGACTGTTCTCCTCGCCATGCAGGTGTGATCCCATCAGTGTTTCTGCGAGAATGAGAGGCGGCAGAGCGCAGAAGGTGTGAAGGCACAGACAGTGTTTGTCTACAGTCTGCGACTGAGCAGGAAATTATGCTCTGTAGGTTTTTATTTCCATCTGAAATGCTCGGCATTTGGTTTATGGGTTAAAAACTTCCATTAAAAAAAACAAAAAAACATAAGTATTATTTAGCTGTTAGGTTAAAAAATGAAGGTTAAACATAACTACTGTGAGGAACCTTTTTAAATCTGATCAATAACAGCTTCAGCCTTTGTTTCAGAAATGAATGAATTCCAGTCTGGGGTGTCTGGGTGAATCTGAAAGCGCATTTTCTCTTTGCAGTTTTGTTCCCTCAGGCAAAACCGAAACAGCTTTTTCTTCATTCAAATAGAGATGTCTGGGTGACAGAAACCAGTCAATTTTTCCCATTTGTTTGGCACAAAGTAAAGACAGTAACCAGCCTTCACTTTGATCATCTGCTCTAGATGTAGCAGTCATTACCAATATAATCATCTTTTTTTCTTTACCAGCATTTCTGTTTTGTTTTTTTGGGCTCCTATTTTGAGGCAGCAACAAACAATGTGTGAAAATACTTTTTTTAAAAACAAGAACAGACCGTAGCAAAATCTTTGCATATGTAAATAACTTTTGCATCTGCTTGGAAATTACACCAGAAGAAGACGTTTCTAACTTGTGTAAATTTACAGTTCTGGTTCTTTCATTGGACTTTCCCATGCTCTGAGTTTTGATCAATCTAATGGGAGTTTTTGTTATGAAACTATCAGATGCAGACAGTTATGATTATGACAGGAGAGCATAATCTACAGTGCATATGTCCTGTTTTTTTAAATCAATAAAGTTTTTTAATCATTCCACCTTGGAAAAATGTAAATAGTAGCTAATAATCAAAATTGATGCTTCATAATAAGATGTTTGATCAACGTCCCTTGCGTCAGTCCAGGTCTCCATACTTCAACTTTAGCTCTGTTAAGGAAGTAAAGTGCAAACTTTTCTTTATATAAAATCTGATGAAGCAGCGTTAGGTAATGGAGAAATGTGAAAACGCAGTGTGAAAAGAAACAATGCAGGATGGAACAAAAATATGTAAGTGCAAATCAGTTTCAGTGTGAGAAGTGAGAAAAACTGCAGGCATTCGTTAGAGCCACTGCGAGTGTACAAACGTGCCTGTGTCAACGAGCGAATGAGTGATTAAGTGTATAAGTCAAAGGGGGAAGAGGTGAGTTCAGTAGATGTGTATGTGGGTGAGGAGGAAGAGAGGGAGGCACCAGCAGGCCCAGTGACTTTCCCACTGACTCATTAGGTGGGTAATTAAAGCACAAAGCTTTGGCCCCAGGGCTCCACAGAGCTGCACTCTGAGCTACAGCTGCTAATGATGGCGTTCTGGACCTCAGAGAGATGGAGTAAGAGAAAGAGAGAGAGACGAAGACGGAGGCAAGGAAACATAGATTAGTTCTCACAGTGGGAGCATCGGCGGCTCTTCACACGGAGCGGGTTGAAAAGGGTGAAGAGTCGATGCTGTTCGGGATGAAGTGTCTCTTTTTTTTTTATTTTCCATCGTAATGTATAGTCTGACAATAGGATGCAACACAAATATGTTCAACACAGCTCCCTTCATTTAATTATGTGTAAATAACCTGGAACAATTCAGCTTTAATTTCAGAGTTTTGTGCTAAATTAAATAACACTATTATAGATAATGACCGTAATGACGTCAGTTGACTGAATTAAAAACTAATTTAAAGACCCAGTTTCTCTTGTTCTCACCCTCTTCTGTGCAAGATTTTCTCTGTTGTTAATTTCCGTCTGGAAATTCATGCTGCAGGACAACTTTAATGGAATTTCCATGAGCTTATTTAAGAGTTTCAGCGCAATGAAATTCAAAAGAAATCACTGCATACAATATGAATTTCCATGTGTATTATCACACATGTCTTAGCGAGGCATTGCATTAGAAGGATCAATTTATGTTAAATTGTAACTGGACTTCATTCTTATGTTTATGGTTCTGCTTAACATATTCCCCATTATGCAGTTGCATTGTTTTATTTCCTCATTTTATGGATCAGCTGTGGGTTTAAATTTTACTTTTTTTACCAGTAGTACTAAAAAAATTGTCCATATTAATTATAGTGTTTATCAGTGCACGGCTGTGTTTGAATTGTTCACTCTGTGCATGTCTGCATGCCACAACTCTAGCAGTGGATAAGAGCAGTCAACTGTTTTTGCATTTCTAATGCTGCTTCAGTGAGGTAGTTAATTACAGTTATGAGGTGATTACGCTGAAGTACCTAAAAAAAGTGTATGATATAAATCTTTTAGCTGTTACAGTTTGCATTAATGCATCCACTGTTATCAAAAGTCAGAAATCTTTTTTTTTTATTTTAAATAGGTTCAAATTTTCAATTATTTAAATGATATATTAATTATGATATATTTCTATCTAAGGAATTAGGCTGAAATTAAAAGAATATCTATACGATCGAGAACAGGAAGCGAAAATGTTGGTAGGAATTCATGGCAACTTTAAGCTTCTCTAACAAATCTGTGAAGACAATCTGCTTGTAGCGCCTACCTTGCTGCTGTTCTTTAGGAAATTTAATAATTTTTTGGTGCATTATCCATAACCAGCTCCATTAGCAGAAAATATATTTAATGAAGTCAAGCTTCAAAAATACAGACTTAACAACTCAGTTAAAACCAGTTTCCTGTTATATTTTTTTCTGTATTAGCTACTTTGTAAATTGATTTAAAATACTTTAATTTGACCAACATGTTGCTTTTTACTAGAAATAACATAAATATTTTGGAGTGACCAACCATGATCCCCATTTTCAATACAATTGGGAATCAGTAAAAGGATCTAAAAGAGACAGACTTGCAGCTCATCGCTAAATATAACTTTCAAAATACCAGCAGGAACTTTAAAGAGCTGGCCAGCAACATTGAGGTTTGAGGGATTCATTTTAAAGATTCTGGTTTTTGATTTTTTTTTTATTCTAAATCAGTTGTTTTAGTAGTTATGTTTTGATAAATGCCTATCTCATTTTGAGAAAAAAAACATGTTTTGAGAAAAAAACATGTTTTTTGAATAAAAATAACATCAAATTGAAATTCTGTCAAGAATGTCAATAGCTTTGGCTGAAAGCCACTGACTTATAGACTGGAGCAACAACAAAAAAGAAACATAAAGCAACAAGATAAGTTTATAAATAAGTTATCACTTAAGTTACAAAGTGAATTAAATTTCACATAATAAGAATGTTAGAAACCCTTTTTTTTACAATTTATGTAAACCTTAAATTTGAAATCTCTTCAGAAGGTCTTCAGATGTCTTAACTTTATGAATCGACTCCATTTGGTAAGATTAAAATGTCTGGCACATGGAGCTTTTTCTTTAATGCCATTCATTTTCTTATTAGTCATACCTCGAGCAGGTGGTGCTGGTCTTTTCACCTGTTTCAAATGTCCTACTTTTGAGATTTTGTTATTCTCAAAGCAAAAGACATTGTGTGGTTTTGGTCATTTTGCACCAACCATGCATCAATTTGTACTCGTTGCAACACTCGTTAGGTCAAGCAGCAAGTGGCGAACATTTAAAAACGTTAACGCTGAGTTTTGCCGTTTTGCCTGTTTATTACTTTGCTGTTGTACATAGAGGAGCTTTACTGACCTTTTTAAAATGCTCAGAAACAACAAAGTCTCTGACTTTAAAATGTTTCACCAGATCCTTAGTGGTAGCACCCACTAATGTGTAGCACAAATTTCATGAAGAGCTTTTTCCTGTTCTTCTTTCTCAAACAACAAACCTCAAAACCACATGCTTGACTTTGCTTTTTTCACTCCACATGCTTGGAAAAGCTTCAGTTTAGCGTATGCATATTGTTTTGATACAAAATAAATGCTTAAACCACTTTACAAACAACCAGACCTAATTTAGAAATATATAATCAGTTTAATCCAATCATGTAGACAGATAAAACATTTTGTTTCATATAGTCCTATTCAGTCATGGATATAAAACAGTTTAGTTTACTACACCAATTGGTAAAAAGGTGGCTATTTAAGAATATCCAGCTAATTGCATCAGTTGTTTACTTTGCATATTTGAGACACACTTTTTATATTTCGATCTTTCAGCTTACTGTTATATTTTTCACTTTTGTTCCATCGCTGAAAGGAGGTTGCTACACTTATTTGAAAAAAAAGCAGACGTTAGTTATTTTTCAAGTTCTTTGATTTAAAGAATTGCACCTGAATTATCCATTTATTTCTAAATTCATGGACACTTTTTTGCAGGATGAGATGGGATGAAATGAGGGTTATTTGCAACGCAGTAAATTTGTCACACTGGCTTATCAGAAATGTGATGCATCTGTAAAAGCTTTAGCTGCAGACTCAGTGGAGATAATAGACATTAATACCAGAAAATGCATGAAATAAACCTTACAAGGGGAATTCGTAGGGCATGTGAATCAGAGATTGTAGTCCTTGATGTGCTTGTTCTGGGTTCAATTCCCAGTCTCTGACCATTTGCTGCATGTCTTCTCCTTCACTCAGTTTTCTTTCAAATTACTGTTAAATTACTGCCTAAAAAACTTAGAATGGCTCAGTAAATATTGGTTTCAACTCACACAGATTTTTCATTTCACCATCACAGTTCTGATATCTTGCTCCTATTTGAACCACTATCTTGACACTAAAGACAAGAGATGATAGAAAAATACAGAAAAATTGTCTCACTTATGGAGGCAGAAAAAGAGGTTAAGAGCTGAAGAGACCCTTCAAAGATTTTGCTCTTCTAAACTCAGTGGGGAATGGTTGTATGCTTTTTTTTTATGTCTTATTTTTTATTTTTTTTGTTTTTATGGTGGGAAGAAGCAGAACGAGTCAGGAGTGAAAGCTGCAGAGACGAACAGATTTCCCACTGTGAGCAGAGGCTGAAAAATAGGCTAAATGTACCAAGGAGCCATGTGGATAAAGTCCAGACGGGTGAGAGGAATCAGAGCTGAAGAAAGGCAGGAGAAAAAAAAATAAAAGAAGGGGCTTACAGACAAGTCACTGGCATTTCCATTTTGAGCCTGTGTGAAGGCTAATGACTCAAGGCGGGCTGCTGAGACGGAGCGAGGTTCCTGCAGGTGGTCCTCACAAGAGAGGAGAGCTCCTGGGGAGACTAAGGCCATTTTAATTGGACACTGAATAACGATATGACTGCCTCACAGAGAGATAGCAGGATGGTGCCTTTAGTTCCAAAGGGCCAATTATAGTATATTCATGTTGAATAGCCTTTATTAAGGATTTGTGAGGGAGCAAAGATTAGTATCAGGTTTGTTTTCGCTAATTTTTATTTAATTTTATTCTATGAGGCGGTGTACCGTATCCTCGGAGTGTGAAAACAATCACTGTCAAAAACTGTTAAGTACCAAATTAAGCTGGAAAGAATGGTCCAATTTCAGCATGATCTTTCACATATACAGTATGAGTATTATCAGCAGGGGGTAGGTACAGTTTTCAGTCTGAGATATGTCAAAATGGCTTCCTTTCACTTTCCAGTAAAAAAATCACTGCCCTGGCAGCCTCTCACCAGCAAGGATAAGCAGATATAAATAAAAACACAATACAGTCAGAAACCTATTTGATGCAGTACAAAGTGATATCATAAAAAATTATGCAACATATAGTACCTCTTCCACACGGCACATAAAATAAGGGTAGGATTAGGACTGTTGTAAACAAATATTTTAGTAATCGAGTAATCTATCGATTATTCTTACGATTCATCGGGTAATTGGATAAAAAAAAAATAAAACATTGGTAAATCTAACATAACAGCAGTGTTACTATCACATATCAACATCGGTCCAATTTTTCACATTTGAGCTTCCCTAACAATTACTTTTCTGTAGTTTAGAAAATTAACCTGTAACAATAATAGCTCACTTTGTTAACTTGAAAAAAAGTCATATAAAAATCTGAAATTAATTCAATGTAATAATAAAGAGGCAGGCTCACAAATAGCCTTTCTATTTGTGAGCAGGCTATTATGAAAAAATGTCTATACTCCAGCTTTCTGTTTCTGTTTTTATCTTTTGCACAGCCATTTATAGCATTTATGTTCATGTTAGCGACGGGATTTGACTATGAGGGGCCGTTTAGGACAAAAACTATGTTTTGTCTCTCACACACTACTAAAAAC
>CAEGAE010074298.1:0-14320 GCA_903067095.1 Girardinus metallicus
CAGCTTTAAGTATTTAATATCTAGGTGTTTTTATGGGAATGTGAATCTTTCAGATCAATTTGAGAAGCAATTTTGATAATATTTCACATTTATCGTGTCATGTTGCGCGGGGTGCTGGTCTTGGTCTTGACTCGGTCTCGACTTCCCTTGGTCTTGGTCTTGACTTGGTCTTGGACCCTAAAAGTCTTGGTCTTGTCTCGGTTTCGATACACTCTGGTCTTGGTCTCGGGTTAGTTGGTCTTGACCACAACACTGGAACACAGTCAACAACATTACAGTCAACAGTGTTTGATGTTTCATGATTATGTATCAATAGCAACTCTGGGTTTAGAGTTGCTCGGTGGAACTCGGTGTTTCAACTGTTCTGCAGTTTTCTGGAAGGTTGTTCCAGATTTGTGGTGCATAGAAGCTGAATGCTGCTTCTCCATGTTTGGTTCTGGTTCTGGGGATGCAGAGCAGAACCAGAACCAGAATATCTGAGAGATTTGGAAGGTTGATTCAACAACAGCAGATCTGTAATGTATTGTGGTGCTAAACCGTTCAGTGATTTATAAATTAGCAACAGTTTTTATAGTTTTTTCTCTGAGCTACAGGGAGCCAGTGTAGGGACTTTAGAACTGAGTCATGTGCTCCATATTCCTGGTTTTAGTCAGAACACCAGCAGAAGCGTTTTGGATCAGCTGCATTTGGAGGATTGATTTTTTTAGGCAGACCTGTCAGGACACTGTGGCAATAATCAATGCAACTAACAATAAACGCATGGATGAGTTTCTCTAGATCTCGCTGAGACTTAAGTCCTCTAATCCTGGAGATGCTCTCCAAGTGAAAGAAGGCCGACTTTGTAACTGTCTTTATGTGGCTCTGAAGGTTCAGGTCAGAGTCCATCACTACTCCCAGGTTTCAGGCCTGATCGCTGGTTTTTAGTTGTAATAACTGAAGCTCTGCATTGACTCTAGATCGTTCCTCTTTAATCCAAAAATAATAACTTCAGTTTTGTTTCTATTCAACTGAAGAAAGTTTTGTTACATCCACATATTTATCTGCTCTCAGAATCTATTCAGTGCTTGGTTGGGTTCAGTCTCCTGGTGATATCATAATGTAGAGCTGTGTATCATCCACGTAGTTATAGTAACTAATCTTATTCCTGTTATAACCTGAGTTAGGTGACTAAATACCATGAATTATGTTAGGATGTATTATCTAACAATATCAGCTTTTCTGTCTAGATTAGTTGTTAACTCTTTAAAGCGGCAGTATTATGAAAAAATTGACTTGTTCAACGTTTACATCATGTTATAATGTTAAGTTCTCATAAAAAAAAAATACCTACCTGGAGTGTTGCTTTGATTTTTTTCATGCATGTTTGAAAAATTCTTTAGTCTCCCATGGCTGTGCAATCATTCAGCTGTGCAAAACACCGAGCCAGGCCTTCAAAGACGAAGCTCCTCAGTTTCTAAGCTTCTGTTTCCCAGAGCAGAGCAGCCCTCCCCCACAACACCCCTCTCAGCTCCTTCTGTTCAACGCTGGTAAAAATGTTGCTAAAGGGCTAATAGAGGAGCCATGACCTCCTGAACACAGAGTTTTAGAAAGAAAACTTTTTTTTAAAGAGACACAGGCCCAATTTCAATGCATTAAATTACAAAGTCAAATTTGCTTGGAGTCATATTTGATATATACAAATCTTGTATATATCACATTTGATATATACAACATGTTTATAAAAACTGAAGTTAACATAGTTACTTGATTGTGCTATAAAATGGCCCTATGCGCCTGGAAAACACATAATACTGCTCCTTTAAATACATTTTTTTTTAGAATTGGAGGATCTCACAGAGTTCCCAGGCTGAATGGGATACCTAGTTCCACCTGCAAGTTCTGGTCTTCCCTCTGGTCTCACTCCAGTGGGACGTACCAGGAAATCCTCCAAAGAGAATCATCCTGATCAGATGCCTGAAACTCCTCAACTGATTCTTTTTGATGTGATGAAGCAGTGGCTCTACTTTGAGCTTCCTCATCCTGTCTCTAAGGCTGAATCCAGCCATCAAACAGACAAAGCTCATTTCAGCAGCTTGTATCCAAGATTTCTTCCTTTCAATTTTGACCCCTGTCCCAAGAGAGAGGCAAAAAACCTGTGCGATATTCGTGATATTCTTTGGTATAATTCAATGTATTAACCAAGCAACACACAATCAAGGTCACACACTGGATCTGGTGCTGGACTCTTGGGTCCAGTCCTCAACTGGTTCGTATCTTACATAAGGAACAGGAATTTCTTTGTTTCAATAGGAAACTTGTCATCGAAGTGCACAGAAGTCACACGTGGTGTTTCACAAAGCTCAATCCTAGGACCCCTCTTATTCAATATCTATATGCTCACACTAGCTTGTATTATTGCCTTACCAACAGTGTATCAAATTCAAGTTGCACAAGGATTCCCCAATGTTCCAAAGAAAAGAGTGGTTGTTGGTTGCAATCCACCGTCGCTGAGCAATATTTCTGACCACAGGGTTGCAGTGTGCCTGGCCCCATGGTGGAAAACACTTCTCCCTGAATGGAGTGTGTGTTCACAGTCTAGCTATCTGTATATGTAAGTGAGAGAGACTATTGTACCTGTATACAATAGTTATATAACTACCAGAGGCCCAGTCCACACAGCCACTGCCTGGATGTGGGTGCATATAGATGAATGTGCCAAAAATACGAGTGAGAACCTGAGAATGATGGTATTGTTTACCGTCCTCCTGCTGGGTGAACAGGGAAACCTAAACCTAACTGGGTTTTAAGCTTCTGCAGTCTGTTCCAGACAGAAAATTGGGAGGGTTGGGGTCCAAATTACACTTGGTGAGAGAACGCGCCTTTGTTTCCTGCCACATGTACAGTGCGTTGAGTCTGTGTTGTAGTAGAGTTTAATGGCTGTATGCTTTTCTCTGGTTTAGCCAGCTGTAGGAGAGCAATGTGGCTGCGACGGACTCTGTGTATAATATCAACTCTATGAAAACAAAAGTGGTGTCAGAGACACAGACACTTGTTGGCTGAAAGGCACTTCTTTCAGGATCAGATAATCAGTTTTTAAATTCCATAATTTAAATGATGTCATATGTGTTGTATGAATTTATTATTATTTTATTAACATTTCCTGAACTTTTTACACACCTGTCACCTTAAAAACACAACTAATTTTTTGTTTTTTACAATTTTATATGATTGACCATTTAATCAATTATTTATTTAGCACCAATTCACAACAAAGGTCTCAATGCATTTTACACAAAATCATTTCAGTTTAATCACACATACATTCTAATTGATCCTAGTCAAGCAGTGCAGTATGTTCAGTTATTTAAATTAGATGAAAAAGTTTCTATGGAAACCCAGCAGATTGTGTCAAGTCATTGACATGGATTTGTTTTCTGTCTTCTTTGACCTGACATCCATAAATAAAAACTAGTACTTACACTCATTGCACATAATTGCCCTTACCAGCCTCCTATTTAGTAAACATAGCCCAACGTGTGTGTTTAAATTAATCCCATTAAGTCTGAAGGCCACAGAGGTCTGTCAGAGAACCTGCATAGACAAGTATCATCAGGAATACACAGAGTGCAGGTCAGTGGTGAAGGTGAGGAGATGTTTGAAGACTGAAGTTATAAAATATTTTTCTGAGCTTTGGACATCACACACAGGGCTGTTCAATCCATAATCTCAAAGTGAAAAGACTGAACAAAAAGATGAAGTAATGCAGCATTACTGAAAAATAGTCGTCCACATTAGCTGAAAGCCAGGCGAGGTGAACATAAATCAGAAATTAATTGTTGAATAGAAACACATGAGTGTTTTTAATTGTGCTTTGGCCAAAATTAATGTATGTTTTGTGGATCACAGTTTTGCTCTCCTTTATGTCTATCACATTTTGTTTGGATTAAAACTTCACAATTTAAGACAACATCATCATCTTCTTTATCTACACTCTTGGGGCCAATCAGCACCAAGGAAAATGAAGTTTGCTCCTGGATGGGCTGCTGTGCAAACAGCAGCCAATAACGTGTCAAGTAGCATTGGTCTTCAGTGTTTCAGTTTCCCATGGCTTGTTTTCCTCAGAAGATTTTAGATATGGGTGCGGTGGTTGTGCAGTGTTTTGGGTGCGACACATCTACAGCAGCTACAGTCATTGATGTGGTCATTCTAATGGCCTTGCCACATGTCAAGGCCATTAGAACAGAAGGAATCCTAAAAAAAAAAGAAGCATTTAAATATGTGCTACAAAAAAATATGTGAAAAAGGAAATTTTCTGGGAATAATCCAAAGTTCCACTGAAGAATCCTCAAAAAATTCATGTAAACTGACCTGCGAGTAGGTCCAACATACACAGAGGTTCAGAGGTTCCTGGACACTGAAAATGGAACTCCTGCTGAAAAAATTGAGTAAAGTTTTTACATGTAAAGGAATTAAATAAATAAAGTTTGTCAAATTTTATTTATGTTTGCTGAACATGACAACTTAATAAACTGAGTATATTTACTTGGAGAGGCTCAAGTTGGTTACACCTGCTTTCTTTTCTCAGTGAAGGCAAATGGTTGCTGATTTTATTTAGTGCCGAATCCTTGAAAGAGTTCCGAATTGTTTTCTTTTTAGGTTTTTATGAAACAGCCATGTATCATTTTTCCCTTCACAAGTTGTTGTTGTAAGATATAATGTGAAAAAGCTGAAATTTTGGAAAAGAAGTTGAAACGTATGGTTATGTTCTAATTATACTGACGTGTTTTTTCAAAGAGTATAATTTGATTACTCATGCAAAAAAAAAAACAACACAAACAACAACAACAAAAAAGCAATACACGTTATTGCTTAAAGGGTTACCATTAAACTCCTGTGATTTAGAAAGACATTTTGCATTCATTTTTAAGCTGGTCCTCCATGTTTACAGCCCTGTCTCTGCATGTTTGTGTGTGTGTGTGTGTGTATGAATGAGTCCAAGCTTGGCGAAAGTAAACACCGTGGTGTGTTTGGCGGATCGTTGGCGTTTAGAGGTCTGCTAAGTGGCACCTTGTCGCGGCCAAAACAAACAAAAGCTGCGCGTACGTGTGTGCGTGGGACGCGAGGCGCGTCGGAGCGCGCTCGTGACAGCAAGCGTGTTGCTGCTAAGAGCCAGCGCGAGTCGGCCAAAGCAAATAGGCTTAATGAGAAGCAGCTCCTGGGACAGAGAGGGAGAAGTGAGAGTGAGAGGCAGAGACGGGTGAAAGCCGGCCAGGCCAAACACACTGACCCCGCTGTCTCCTAGGGCGGACTTAAAGGACCCTCTGTTCCCCTTCTGTCCTCCTCCTGTGCAGCACCACCATCACCCTCATCAGCCTCACCCCGCGCTCCTCCTCGCTCCTTTTCCTGTGCCCGACTCTCGCCGATGCCGAGGCGTAAGACGGAGTTGTGTAGGAGGTGAGTGATGGCAATTAGAGGAACATTTCTGGCTGTGTGTGGGAAACACAGGTCGGTTATGCTGAACAAGTTATGTCCACACAGATGCGCAGGCAGCTGCGTATTTCAGCTGAAGCGCAGCCTTGACCCCTTGCGGCACAAAAGCATTTACTTATCCTGACGCAAGACACAGATTTTACCAGCAACAAAAGGTTGGGGGGAGTGAAAAACGTGTTAGAAAGTTAGAATTTTCTGAAAAGGCAAAATTTCTGTCCTGACTTTCCTGAAATAGGTATGTTTAGGAGGCATTCAGTTGGGGAGATATGAAATATACTTTAGAGTTCCTGAGAGTTGTGGGATCTATGACTTTTTATACATATATAAATTTAAGGATCTCTACACCACAAACATTACATTAAAATCATGCTTTTATAAAGATTACAAAAAGACATAATAAATAAAATACCTTAAAACACAAACAAAATCAAAATTCAAATCAAGCACCATTTTAGGCACATTCAATCAATCAAACATTTAAAATTGATTTCAAATGTTAAAATCAATTTTAACATTTTACAAACATTATAAAAGGATATCACAAAATAACATTAAACACAAAAGCAAAATTAAAAACAGGAAATTTCAGCAATTTCAAAGACAGACTAAAAACACACAATAACATTCTTCACTTTGAGTACAAATTCACCCATTTCACCAATTCAATATTATATCTTTATCTATTGCAGTGATTGAAGTTGGAGATATAATATTTAGAGACTTTAGTGAATAGATACAAAACTTAAGTTTGGTAGTATCCAGCAGTGTGTGGAGGAGAATTAGTCATAAGGGACAGGTGGTTAGCTGGGAGGGGAGACCAGTGAGGCAGGCTGAGGAAATCCTGGTTTGGCCGTTACCAAACCCTATAAACCCTTTGAAATCTGATGGGTAGTCTTTCCCCATTGGTGCTGTGAACACATCTGTAGCTCCAGAGATTTGCCATTTGACAAAATTCCTTGCCGATTTTTCTTGACTACAAGGAATTTGGGATTTATCAAGTCTACAGATTTACACCTTAATTTCATTGTTTGGACTTTGCTTGTACTTAAGGTTTTGACATTGTTGGAACAGGAAATAATATTTATGTATTATCAACTTGCATTGATAATAAAATGTGACTAGAATTTGGTTTTAGAAATTTTTTATGAATTTCTCAAGGCTTTGAGGACTTGGCTCTTGATATTTACTAACAGACTTTAAAATAATTCCTGCCATAAAATTTGGATTTGAACTTATTTCCTGGATTTTTATTTATTTTATTTCAACATGAGACTTGAGTTAGATTTTTTTTTTTGGCCTCCTTCCTTTATGTCTCTCTAGACACAGCTGAGATGCTTTGCAGCAACTTGTTGCCTCTGCAGCTCAGTGGTTGAAGAACAGTTGCAACAGTTTAGAGGGAGGTTGATTAGGGTTAAGAAGGCATTAGATCAGAAAACTGAAACCTCTAAAAACTAACATGCGATCAGTGTGTGTGCGTGTGTGGAGGGGTGTAGTGTAGTATATGCATGTATATGCGAACTGACCTCGTCTTGTTAGGTCACATCCTGTTCATATCGTTCTTTTTTTTTTTTTTTTTTTCTGGTTACTGTGTGATGTTTGCTTTGGCGGCTCCGGGTCTTTTGGGGTTTATGTTTGAAAAAAAAAAAAAGTCAGACTGTGTGCATGTCTTGGCTTACATACTGTATGGGTGTACAGTAAGTGTGTGTTTGTATATGCCACTAGTTATTTTAGGCATATTCACCATGATCATTTATTTTTATTCCTGAAAGACTTTGTGTGTATGGATATGTACAGGTCTACAGGGATTTGTACAAAGTGTGCTTTGGTCTGTGCTTGTGCTGCGTGTGTGTGCGTGTATGCGTGTGTGTATGTGTGTGTTTTGGCAGGAGGCTGGTGAGTGGGGTTAGGAGGTTGTAGTCAGTTTGTATGTTCAGGTCTGCTGGTGTGAAGGAGCAGTCAGAACTGGACTCACCCCGGAGAGAGAGTTTAATTTAAAGGACAAGGCTCCTAACACACACGCATGCACACACACATTGTGTGTCAGTGGCATCTAGCTGCTGATCATCACATTGAGCTTCCACTCTCAAGGACTCTCCTGTCCTCTTTGTCACTTTATAGACCTTTAACCCTGAAGAATACCTTTGCTTACCTCCCAACCATCACTTCAGCCCCTCTACTAGCCCCTCACTATAACTTAGCGTCAAACAATAACAGGTAAGTATAGAAAAGTAAAATCTATTTTAATAATCTTAATCATTTTGAACATTTCTTAAATCTTTGTCAATACAGATTGTAGATTTTTATCCTGCATCACATTACTCATTTAGGCATTAATAGACAAGTTTTCTGTTTTGTGTATACAACATCTTTCAACCTTTCACATTTGAAACACATTTTGACACCAGTGGACATCTGTATGAGGAAGTATTTTCTAAATTGTGAATAGCACTGGAACGCAAGGTAGAAAAGAAGGCAAGGATGCAAGGGAGGAAGAGACGGAGTAGAGGCAGGGGACAAGGAAGGAAAAGAAAGAGATGCACTTCAAATGGGAATGGGAAAAAAACAGAAACTGTACGGCTCAGTCAGGAATTGAGGGAGGAATCAAGAAACAAAGAAAAAAAGAAAACAAGAAAGCAAGAAAGAGAACAGGTATAGCATTTCAAACCTCCATCTTAGCAGCAGAAGCTGTAAGGTTGTTTGGCATGAGAGGACAATTTGTTCACTTCATGCGTAAGGGTGTTTGGTAATTCTGTGTCGTCATTGATGGCTGTTTTGGTTTCAGCAGTGATGAATGTTTCTCAGACCACCATCACACTCACTCACCACCCAGCTGATGTATATACTGAGAAGGCTTCGTCAGGGGGGTTTGCACATCATGCACCCCGGTCTGAGGCGCGCTTATCAGCTGACTCTTCTGATTCAAAAATGAACTCAAGAGCTGAAGTAGCAGTTCATTTCACTAGACACCTTTGTCCGTATTTTCTTTTAATTATGTGCCATGTCACATATAAGTATTAGACTGGGATTCAAAGATGATATGTAATAAAAGGGCGACATCTAGTGGTCAGACCTATTGGTTCTCCCTGATCAAAACACCAGAAAGTAGGTGGTTTTACCCTGTGATGTACACCTGGAAGTTGAATTTATTTACATTTAAAATCTGTTCAGTTGATAGTAGTTAGCTATGGCAAAAAAGTGGATTTTTTGTGGACATTTCAGAGGAATAGAATAGAAACGATATTGTTAAGAAAATGTACAGTAATGATATTCTATACAACAATCCCCAAAATAGGGTGGAAACAGTAGTATAGCTAAACTCAACCAGGTATTCTCTTTATCCTTTCATTGTCTACTCTATTCTTATCTGTCTCTTTCCATTTTAACTTTCTCTTCCTTTCTTTTTCTTTTCCCGTGTCTTCTACGTTTCTGTGTCCATTGCATTTGAAATAAACCGAAAGCAATTGCTAAGAAGGCGTTCTATAGCTTTATTAGCAATTCCTTTGGGTGTAATAATCTTTTCTTGGTGGAACTGGGTGGCAAAAAAGCCTCCTCGATAAATATTGATAAAAATTGTTATTATAACACTTCAGTTTACCAGTTTGCTAATTAAGAGACTGATTTTAGTCGTGGGATATCGGCGTCACGTCTAAATAGTTTTTTTTCTACGTTTTGATGCTAAAGCACTCTATATTTGCTGTATAAAAAACAAATAAGTTAATTTCTATAACAAGAAGTTGAGCTTTTCGAAGTTAGAAAAACACAATATTTAAAAATTAAAGCTAAAAAAGGAAGGTCAAGAAATTCCTGACCGGAACTATTGAGCTTTATACAGCTGAACACGGGTTTGTTTATTTGTGGCACACAGAGAACAGCTGTTCTGTCTGCTAGTAGCCTCCTACGTCCAGTTTTTATTCTCAAAGCTAATGAAAGCCTCCTTGTATTGCTTCATTTGACTTCCGCTCATATCACAGGCGAGTTCACCGCTGTCAGAATGCAAATATTGCTACTATTTGAGACTTCAGCGTGTAAAACCAAACCGATAGAAAGCTAATGTTAGCTGAACTGACTAAGACGCTAACTTTAACGATTATTAGACTATTTAGGCGTAGAAGAACCTGCCGCGTTAACTATTCTCACTTAACATTAACATTGGTAGCTGGTTTGAATTCAGAGTAACGGGTTGCTATGGGAACGTGAAGTTTTCACGTACGTCTGTTTATTAGCTTCGAATTAATTAGTTATGCTCCAAAAGAACCTGAACTTTAAGTTAGCGGCGGTTTTCAGTCTATGTAAACCTTGCGTTGATGCGCAGGTGCAATGCTTTCAAAAGTATTCACACCCCTTGAAGTTCTGCTACTTTAAATGTATTTAAAAGTAGTGCATAAATTAACCCCTGTGAGATTTTATTTTGTAGAAGCACCTTTAGCTGCAGCTACATCTTCAAGTCTTTGGGTTTATGTCTTTACCTGCTGTTTTTTTTGACTGGGCCATTTTAACATGAATCTGGAACAAACTTCCAGAAAACTGTCAAACTGCTGAAACACTAACTTCCTTTAAAGCTCGACTAAAAACCCACCTGTTTAGAGTTGTATTTGAAACAATCAATTACAAATTTAACAATGGCACTTGACTTAATGTCATGTTTTGATTGTTGGTTCTATGTTGCATAACTTTGTGTGTTTGTGTTTGTTATTGTGTAAAGCACTTTGAAATGTCTTGCTGCTGAAATGTGCTTTGATTTGATGGATACGCTTTTATGGCTGTGTGTTTGAGGATGGTGTGAACCTCACTTGCAGTTTCAAGTTCAATTTGTTGCTCTTAAATTAAAGGAAACGGAGGTGAACATATATGCACGTCATGTTTTTTTAATTTATTTTAATCAAAATGAACATTTGAAATATTAATGTTTGTAACATAATGCAATGTGGAAAAACTTTTGGAGGCACAGTAGAACCTTCTTCTGACTACATTTATCAATCTGTCCCGCGTCAAGATTTTTCAGGTTAAAAGTTTCTCTCTTGGACTTTCTCAGGTGGAGTTAAAGCGACGCCATGGAGCCGGCCTGCCGCAAGGACAAACCAAAGCTGAACTCGACCCCGACCAGAGGAGACAGAGCCAAGCAGAAGTCTGCACAGCAGGAGGCCAAACAGCGACAGAGAGCAGAGGTATCCCATCCTCACTGCAAATCTAAACTGTAGATACTCAAAAGATGTTTTGATTGGTCTTCTGGGCTTTTTTTTTTTTTACTCCTGCTTATGTCTGCTTCTCTTATTTTCAGATATATGCATTGAACAAGGTGATGACAGAGTTGGAGCAGCAGCAGTTTGAGGCCTTTTGCAAACAGATGCAGTCCCAAGGAGAATAACAGCAGCAGCTCTGCTTCCGTCTTCCACACGGATCAGTTTCTGTTATTCTACCCAAAAAGACACAACCTTTACACTTCTTTAAACCGGTGCGGATAAAATCACTACTGGAGTGTATTCCTGATACACATCTTAAAGGTGCAGAATCTTTATTGCTGATGTTTTATAAACACTTTTATAAATGGTTCTGGGTTTCTCTCATCCTAATGCTAATGTGTTCCTTCATTTTCATTCATGTGCTGCTGTTTCATTCTTTACTTCCTCTCATTATGTGGAGAAACAAGTTCATTTCCATGTACACAACTATTGCGTAGCAGCTTATTTGAATTTTAATGAAATTATAAAAGTAATTGGAAGCATATATTCTGTTCACATTAGATTCCATCCGTTGTCTAAAACTGCGTATACTTTTGGGTCATGGGTGGGCTGGTTCCAGTCTCCCATCTGATTGGATTCTGGAAACGACTATTATTGTGTTGAAGTTATGCTAAAAGGAGTTAGTCTATCAGCGAAGCTATTCATGCCTAAAGTAGCATTTCAGTGCTAAACATGTAGCAGCTAATGGGTACGTCAGCCTCCATGGTCCACATTAGGAAAGAATGTTCAGGAGTTCCCGAAACTTTGGAAAGATGAACGGATTGAATTGAACTTTGCATCAAAATGATGGTTGAATAACCTAAATAACAGATTAAAAATAATAAATATCTTTGTTTTTGGACTCGTATGTCTATTTATTCAATAATTTAGCAAGATAAATATCAACTGCTCCTTTAGAGCAGTTGATATACCATGTAGACATTTCTGATCCATTATACTTTTTAAATTTTTTTATTGCATTTTTACATTTGTTTTATTAACTTAAAGCGTAAACTAAGTTAGGCCTTTTAAAGTATTTAATTGGGTCGACATTTGAAGTTTCCGAAAGTCTAAGAGAACAGTGGAACTGTCTCCTTCCTGTAGTTTGACGCGATTCTCCCAGGTTGTATTAACTCTATCAGAAGTTTCAGCAGGAAAAGAAATTAAATTTTCTGTTTTATTTTGTTTTCACAGAAGGTAGTTTTTATTTCAATGTTTCGGACTGTATTAAAGCCTGTCGATGCAAATGTGCAGCTTAAAACCACATTTTACATTTTGCAAAAATGTATATTTTTGCAAATGTACATTTTCTTTTAAATAGTTATCAAATTATTTAAGATCAGGTTAATAATTTGATGTGGTATTACTTAAAGCAGAAAGACCTTTACCCCTCTGAGCTTCTACTTTTGATGCTCTATAAAAACCAGACTGATGCTTCCAGGTTACATTTCACTTTATTTTGTTTAGAATCAGTAAGTGATGTCTTCAGACTCCTGAGAATATCAACTCCTGTCTGCAAATTTCTAACAGTCAAAGGCTGTAAAACCTTAAAAAATGTTTCAAAAAAGTTTTCACTATTTGATTGACATGTGTTGTTACAAATTTTGTACTATTACAATTAGTATTTGCTGTTCTATGATCTGTGTTATAAAAATTTGATTTAATGAAAAACAAAAGTTTATTGTAATGTATGATATTTTATGAACTTTGTGTCTTGATAACGTTTTAGATGATTTTGTAGGAGTATTTTGGAAATGAAAACATGTTTTCAGAATTTATTTTGCAAAGTATAATTAAAATCCAAATATTAACTATAGCATAAAACATACTCAAAAATGACACGTTTTGAGTATTGTAACGAAAGGTCCAGTTAAAGGCGTAATTCCTAGTTTACGCCTTTAACTGGGAACAATTTTTTTTGTTGTCAAAAAATTGCTGACACCTCTCTTGGTGTAAACTCTAGGTCTTTTCAAAATCTGTGAAGTAATGTGTTCCCAGCTTCACTAATTATAACCGTATAGCTGTTTGGATGACATGTTCTCTGCAGTTTATTCCAATTTAAAATACACCAAGTAATACAGGGCTAAATTAATCTGAATATTTCAAAATTTGAAAAATATAAATAAATGTAAAAATCTTCTCAAATCAACTTGTCAGTGATCATTTTTATAGGGCCTATTTCAAGAAGTTGACATTTTTGAATAAAATATATTGCAATTAAACTCTAGTTATTTACATAAATACAAATTCTGATGTCTAATATAGAAAAATTAATATATGGGGACAAGGGTGTTAGAAGACGGACGGACGGTCGGACGGATTAAAGATTAAAGTCATTTTCAAACCCACTAACGACCGCACACGAAATAAAGAATGTTTGAAAATGCTCAATGTGAGTTACAAAAATTACAGTCAGCACAGCCTGAATCTAATCTTCATTTCAGAAACTCAGTTTATATTTTAAATTGTATCATTTTCATTTAATGAGGGAGCAGAACAGAAATATAGCTAATTAGAATTCTGACTATATATTCTAAAACATTATTGTACTATTGGGTTAATTTGGCTCTTTAAACTATCTTTGGGTGTGGTTGTGAGTGAGCTCCGTTGCCCATCTGTTCGGTTGGTTTTTTCTCCACCATGTAAACATAAGAAAATAAAAAGAAAAGTTGCCACAGTTGATGCTCTTTTTCTCATTTGCTGTTAGCAACACGCCGCTACAGTTTGGTCTTTTTAAAGACAACAACTTTTTAAAGTTGTTTAGTGCTTTCAGCGCTGTGTGAGTCTTCATTTCATGTTAATGTCAGTTGCCTTCTTTCTCACAGTTGAGCTCTTTTTGTGTTGGTCCAACACATAAAATCCCACTGAACTCCATGTGGCTGGAAGTAGTTCAATACCATGAAAAATAAACCACCAGTACACGTCAACACCTTCCGGATTGCACGCAATAGTTTATTTTATTACTGATTAATATTTGAAGGATTGTTGATTAGTGCAAAGAGTAGTTAGAGGCTAATTTAAGGTTAGTCCAGCAAACTGCGGGTTGAATATATAAAGGTTAGTAAAGAGAAGGTGCCTATTTGTGTGAACGTTAGTTTCTTGAACCAGGTTAAACCTTAAGATTTCAAACGGCTGCTTTGAAAATACTGCAATGTATTGTTGTGCAATACTCCCCCCCCCTTCTTCTCTCTCTACTCACTCACTCTCTGCTTCCTCTTCTGAGAGGGGATATGCGTTACCAGCTCCCCATCTAACGGGTTTGCTAAATCTGCTGGGATTTAGGAAACCCGCGGTAAACTCTGTTTAAAGCTGGTGACGAGCCTGGTTTCTGACGACCTTCATTCAGATGTCCCACCTGTCTTCCCTCTGTGAATTAGCCAGTCTGAGCAGCCTACAGCCAACTAGTTTCACAAGGCACACCTGTTAACGGTCGCTCCTTTATTACAAAGTACACTTGTTACTGAACCAGGTTGGTTTTAGTGACTTGGGCAAGTCCCAAGGGTGTTGTTTATAGTTTTGGGCTAAAAGCAACTTATCAAACATTCCCACTTTTTCCTCCCCAGAATCGACATCATAGCTATTTTACAACCATCAAAGAACTTTAAGGTGACTCATTAATTGAATGTCCACAA
>CAEGAE010074303.1:0-31955 GCA_903067095.1 Girardinus metallicus
ATTTGGAGAGGCCAATTAACCTGACAGTCATGTTTTTGGACTGTGGGAGGAAGCCGGAGAACCTGGAGAGAACCCACGCATGCACAGGGAGAACATGCAAACTCCGTGCAGAAAGACCCCGGGCCGGGAATCGAACCCAGAACCTTCTTGCTGCAAGGCAACAGCTCTATCAACTGCGCCACTGTGCAGCCAGCAGTTGATTCATATATCAATAAAGAGTCCAATATTTTATATTGATATTCATCACACTATGTGTGAAGCATGCTCTGCAATATGTGTTTAAAAGCCTCAAAAGAAAGTTTTAATTTGGTTTAATAACATTTTGATGCTTTGAACAGAGACAAACCCGTAGCTCGGCGGCTCCACACGTGAACGTTTCCTCGTTTAACCCTCCTGAGTTCAGCGGCGTATTTTTACTGCTGATCCACTTACTCCTCAGTAAAAGCACACTGATCTGATGGCGTTACCTCTGTGACTCACAGCAACATACGAGTCATAATCCCTGACTCTTCCTGCTCCTCCCCAGCCCGTCAACAGGAAAACTGTTGACTCTGTTTTCCAATCAAGCAGATCTAAAATCTGATCCAGAGTGTATCGAAACACAACATTAATATTTGACATGGTACTGTAGCCTCTGCCTTGAACTTTTCCACATTTTGTCACATTATAACCACAAACTTCAAAGCATTTTATTGGGAATTAAGATGCTTGACAACTAGATTTTTGCAAAGTAGGAGGAATACAGCCGCCAGTCTTTTAGGGTTTGCCTCTCACAGCTTCACACATGACTGGAAATTTTTGCAAAGTCGTCTTTCCAAAATAGCTGAAAACTCAATCAGATTGGATGGAGACAGTCTGTGAACATTATTTTCCATTCTAACCTATAGATATGATCTGATCCAAACCATTTCATTGCAGCTCTATCTGTATGATTGTAGTGTTTGTAGTGTGAACCTCTGCCTCAGTCTCCAGTCTGTTGCATCTTCCAGTCAGCATAATCCAGGAGTTGAGATATTTGAAAAACATTTGCAAAATTAAAAGTATTCAAATTCATCAACATAGTGAAGTTACAGATAGCTCTACTTCTTTACAAAGCTAAAAATAAACAATTACCAGAAATAATTTAAACATTTTTGAAGACAAAGGAGAAAATTCATAAGTTATGGTGGGAATCACAGTATAAAGAACTACTAGAAAAAACTTTTGTCTCAGTAAGTCGAGTCAAACTATAGAATAATTTGAATATTGAACTTAGATGATGTCCAAACAATTAGACAATGTTAAAATTATTATAACGTATGATCATTTTACAGGTTTAGAGTCGTGCCATAATGAGTAGAGCTCTATGGGAGTGTTCAAAGTTTGGGACATTATTCAGAAACCCAGCTTTAAGCCTGCACACACAGCTGTGTGTTCCTGGTCTTCATGATGTCAAGTCAAGTTTGTTTGTATAACACATTTCAGGCAGTTCAAATGCTTCACATCATAAAAACAAAGTAACCAATCATGTAACAAGCAAAAAACATTCGTTTTTCTCAAATGGCTTCTTCAAAATCATCAAGCAAATACTGATCAGATGTGTTAATCAATGTTACACTTACCGTCAATCAAAAGCTTCTTTAGCCTTTGACAATGTTTTGGAGTTTTCTGGAAGTTTGTTGCAGATTTGTGTTGCAGCTGAATGCTATTTCTCCTCATTTGGTTCTGGTTCTGGGGATGAAGAGCAGACCAGAACCAGAAGACCTGAGTGGTCTGGAAGGTTGATGCAACAAAAAGTCTTTAATGTATTTTGGTGCTAAACCATTCACTGATTTATAAGTATTTCAAATTCTCTGAGCTACAGGAAGCCAGTGTACAGACTTTAAAATCTGCTACATGTTCACTGAAGTTCTTATGGGCTCCAGTTCTTCTTGCTGATTTGACAATCTTTGTTTTATTTTTTATTTATTTTTTGCTTAGATGTGACCAAGCAAGTTGGAGTGAGTCCCATTCCAGTGGTTCTGTTGGACGATGGCCGCTGCAGCAGAGGACCCCCGCCTGGGCTCAGGTCCAGATGACGACGACGGCGACGCGCCAGGACCGGACTCGGACTCTGACAGCATCCTGTCCGATGACTCTGTGCTCCCTGACAGCTCAGTGGAGGCAGCGAACAGCAGCGCAGCCAACACTGTCTATGAAGCGTGCGTCCGCAACGACTCGGCCGCTCTGCAGAAGGTTCTGGAGAGAGGGGTCACCAGGGAGGAGGTGATGGAGCTGGACATTAACGGATGGGTGAGAGTCTAAATTTGTGATGATGTTTCAGCTGTTTGAAATCCAGTGCAGTTGCTGATGTTTGATTTCACCAACAGAACGGCCTCATGGTGGCTTGCTGCAAGGGTTTTCTTGACATTGTGCATGGGCTTCACACCTGCCCCTTCATAGACATAAATCATCAGGATAATGAAGGCAACACGGCACTGATGATTGCATCTCAAGGAGGTGAATGCAGTAAAATACAGCAACTGCCCCTGAAAAAGGCTGTGGATAAATGACTAACTGAGCAGAGAATAAAGTAATAATTTGGTCTTTCTCTCCTCTTCTTGCAGGTCATATATTCACAGTGATGTATCTCCTAAACTACTACCCAGGTGTTGACACTGAAATAAGGGACTGCAGAGGATTCACAGCCCTCATCAAAGCTGCTATGACCGGGCGCTGTGATGTTGTAGCTGCCCTTGTTATGGCCGGTGTGTAAGGATTAAGGAAAAAATACAGTTTCTGTTTACAAGAATGAGTTGTTTAGGGAGGGTTATGTCCAAAATCAACGTTTCTTTTAGCTTTAAATCATGGTATAATGTTATTCCCTCATGAAAAACATATCTGGAGTGTCGCTTTGCCACCTATTGGCCCAAAGCTCTTCCTCGAAGCCAATCTCCCACTCAGCTCCTCAAGACTAGCGGCAGCAGCAACTAGCAAACACCTGCTGGAACTGAGAGTCTGTTGAACTCATCATACAAACTACTTCTCAGTCCAACACTCCTAAGAACAGTAGTTATCGGCATATTGGAGAAGCATTGCAGTGATAATGAACTGAAGGTGGAGTTTCTGACAGAGCAGGAGCTTCTTAAAGAGACAGAGGCCAATTTCAAGGCATCAAACTGAAAAGTCCATTTCCTTTAACTCATGTTTGATATATGCAGCATTATTATAACAACTGCAGGTAACATAGTTACTTGATTGTGCTATAAAATAATAATATGTGCCTAGAAAATGCATAATACCATGACATAAAAAAGATTTTGTGTCTTTATAAGATGCCAGTATTTCTAATGTTAATTTAAAGTCGGTTTTTCGAAAAATTCCTGGTTTTCTGAACGCCTTTGAGGTTTGTTTATAGTTTTTATTTTGAGTTATGTCTTTTCTTTATCAGGTACAGTAACTGAATAGAGTAAAAAAGCAGGCAAATTTAAAAGAAAAACTCCTGATTTTGAGAAAGTTAAGAGAAACAATGATCCAGAAAGGATCATTACATTATGGACAGAATTAAAAGGATATTCTGGATGTCTAAACCATTTGGACTTTCATGTATAATGAAGGGAATTAATCAAACAACAGAAAATGCAAGGAGAGTGTTGGATAAAAAGAAACGTAGATTCCTCAGCTCCACAGACGCGGCTCAGTGCGGCTGATGACAGCAGCCATGTTTCATCAGCGCCTATTTAAAGCCGGCTGACTCTGCTCCTGAGTTAATGACTCGGTGACGCGTGGCTGCTTTAAGGGATCATTCTGAGGGCATTATCACATGTCTACTGTAATCTCTTGACTGGTCCTCCTGGCAGGCTCTAGATTAGGTACTTATTTCTTTTTAGCTTACATGTTTTTCAAACTCGCTGCTGTGACTGACCAGGTTTCTGGTAAACATTGCTTACACTTTACTTTGGCATCGAACTGTGATGAACAAAATCGCAGTGCAGTTAATGGACTTCATGCTACTTCCAACACTAACTAAACTCCCAACCAATGAATTTTGACTAAGGAAGTACGCTGACTGTCTAGTCAAGTCGATATTTTTTGCTTAGGATTTTTCAGCAACAAGGCTGTTCAAAGCGTTTACATCATGAAAACAAAACGCAGACCAGAACCAGATGATACATTAAAGACACAACAGCAGATCTTTAATGTATTTTGGTGCTAAGTTATTCAGTGATTAATAAATTAACAGAAGTATTTTTAAAGTCTATTTTCTGAGCTACAGGGAGCCAGTGAAAGGGCTTTAAAACTGGGGTGATGGGCTCTATTTTCCTGGTTTTAGTGAGCAGCAGCGTTCCGGATTAGGTGCAGCTGTCTAGTTGATTTTTTACGCAGACCTGAGAAGACACTAAAGACTAAAGAGCCAGCTTTTCTTCCTCCACCTCCTCCTCCTCCTCATGTCTTTCTTTCTTTTCAGGGGCTGATGTAAACTCAGTGGACTCCTTCCGGGGACGGTGCGCTCGTGACTGGGCCCTGAAAACAGGTCGCTATGAGACCTTCCACCGTCTTCGCCGCCTCACTATGCGGCCGAGAGCTGAGCAGTTCTGTGAGAGCTACGTCCCAGAGTGGCCCGACCTGGTGGGCAGAGTGACCAGGGCGACATCTCAGAAGACGTCTGCAGAAAAGATCACGCTGCGGATCAAAAACACATTTGGATTCAGCTTTCCTCGTGACCCCCAGGAGAACGGGGTCATGGACCACATGGTGCGCATGACCACCAGCATCCACAGTCCACTCGTTGTAACTGCGTGCCACCCTCTGCTGCCCACCAGCCCACCTGAGGTGGGGAAGAGACGACTCGCGGTGCCGGAGCTGGTGAAGAAACATCCACAGAAGGATCTGGAAGACAGCTCGGTGTGCCACAGCAACGGCTCGGTGTCACACGTCACCCCCTGCATCCACTCTGCAGAGACAGTGGCCTCAGTGTGCTGCCCTGACACAGAGCGCAGAGGCAGCATCCTGTCGGTGGCCTCCAACAAGGTGGCCACCGCCTTCATCCCTCGAAGCATGGCGAGACGCAACAGCGTGTTCCCGTCTGGGTGTATCCCTCAGATCAACGTGAACAAGCCTTCAGACCCAACGCCAAAGAAAGAGAAGAAGAAGAAGAAAGATAAGGGCTACCTGGAGCCACCTAAGTGGAAATACAAGGAGCAGAAGGACGAGAAGAAGAAGGAGAAGAAAAACGCAGAGAAAGACAAGGAAGGAAAAGGAAACAAAAAAGATAAAGACAGTAGGAAGACAAAATATTAATGGTGGAAACAAATAACTCCAAGGCACTCTCCTCTGGATAATAACAATAATTTATAATTCACACCATAACATGTCTGAATTTGATCTTTTAGACCATTTAATGCTGCTAAAAGCATCCTAGTGAATGTTTTGTTGTATTTGCCTTGGAGTTTGGGGATGTTCAACTTCATGCCCATCTGAAGAAAAACATCTAAAATCAGCCCTGAAGCTCAGGAAGCATTTCTTTCACACAGACATCAGTTTAGAAATGTTTTGGCAAGATTTCACTTAACCTGAAGCTCTAAAAGTCACAAAAATACCTCAAATGTACAAAATATTTATGTTTAATTTTAAACAGTGTAGCAATATTTGAACATTGTTGGTATCAGTAAAAACTCCAGAGATGCTTATTCATAAGATACAGCACATAAAACCCATACTGAATCATTTATTGACAGATATAGTGCCTACATCATCACCCATTTAATAAAACCAGTAAGTCACAGATCAGGTGCTTGTCTATATTTGTTGCTATTTACAATTCAAGCTCTACATGTGGAAGCTAAGTTATTGCAGCTTATTATCGTTGCTGCGCAGCACAAATGTAAGAGCTGCACAGCAAAAAGAACAATCACAGCTTGACCTTAATAAAAAACACAAAATTCTGATTTCATTAGAATCGTATCTGGTAGACCAACACAAAGAGATTAAAACACAAGAAATGGGAGAAAAATGACACATAATTTTCACATTTTTGAGCAAGTGGCATCTAAAAACTGTGGCATGTGTTTGTTTTAGACCGATAGGCTTAAATTAAATGTTACCATCAGGGTGTACGAAGAATGAGACGATTAAAGCATATTCATCTGTCAGTCAAAATAAAAAGTAATCAGCTTTACATGTATTGTGGAGAAACAGCCCAAAAGCCAGAGAGATGGGCTATTAAACTAAGGGTTAACTCTGAATAATAATAATAATTTGTATTTCTAAAATAATATAAAAACTTTCTACCACTTTGTAAGAACAGTTTGATCAACTTTGTGTTGTTTTATCACATAAATCCCCATTAAAATTTGTGGTTGTAATATAACAAAATGCAGAAGGTTCAAAGGCCTTTAGTACCAGTTTATGCAAAGTAATCACTTTATTATTCTATTATTATTATTTATTATTTTACAGCCTGTGTGGATGAGAAAGAATGTAACGGAGAGTACGTTTAAATCCTCCCGTCTTCTGCAGTTTTCCAATATTGCCAACAACTAATCAATAAGATATGAACAGTTCTCAGTCCGTAGGTGAAAGGTTTTAAATAAATTTAGAGTTGCAAAGGTTAGTGTGATATTGTATTTCTCAGTATTTAAATCTCTACTGTTTTGCCTACATACTGTTTAAATGTGTTTAAAATGCATAAATGATTGTGCAAAATGGGATAAAAGACTTGAATTCATTTAAGATTTGTGAATGTAGTTTTTATGAAACATTCAGAACTTTCTTGTTCAATAAAATTACACAAATACAAATGGTTAATTTAATTTATTAACTGATCATTATAAATGATGAGTCATCATTATCCAGTTCGTATGACCAAACAGTGAAGTGTTATGATTTGGACTTGCTTCGCCGCCATAGTTGGGCATTAATTTACCAAAGTATAAAAAAATTAAGCAGTTGCAGAATTCATTAAATATAAATTATTTATGAAACATGAAAGTTTTCATATAAAAATAAATGTTCATACATAAATATCTGCACACAGATGCACAAAATTCAAGCTTTCATGTTTTAATTTTTACAATTTAAATTTTTTGTAATTTTTGGATCGAGGAGAGCAATGTTAAACTTAATTTGCCTGTTTCAGCAGAGATAAATAAAAAATTAAATACTTGGCTTATAACTTAAACAAATTGGTAAGTTTACCAATAAAATTGCAAAGAATAACTTTCAGTGTTTGATTGTTGCATTAATCTGATGCTCGGTTTGTTAAACAGCGAAACAAACAACAACGAACGTGATTGTTGTTAAGCTCAGACGATCAAATCTGTTTTGAAACACTTTCGGCGATGCTCTTAAAAAGAAGAGCGGCTTTAAATCAAATCCTGCTAAACCTGATTCAACCTCAGGTCAGTGCAGTCTGAACAATCCCATATAACCCATATTACTTCTGCACATTACTGCCTGGATTATTGATTATCTGAGCTTAGCTAGCAAACTAAGTTACTTTAAAACAAAGTTTGAGTCAAATACATTTCTTTCAGCTTTCTAAGATGCATGATGCATGAGAGTTTTTCTCCAAAAGAGTCCTGAAGACAGTCAATCCCCCTTTCAGCTAGGAAGTTATCCATCTCTGTTGTTGATTGCTCTTTCCTAGTGAATAAACAGTACAGTATGTGCATAGGAGCGTTTCCTGAGGGGAGTTTGCAATTTCCTGCATATATTTGACCTACAAATGTGTTTCCTATAGAGCTGGCTCTAAGATAAATGCTGTTTGAAATGTTGCTAATACAGAGTAAAACATTGGGAAACCTCAACAGGAAAGGCTGCAGCAGCAGAATCTATATTTTACTGGATAGATTTACAGATTTAATGTACAAACAAAACATTTCTGAAAACAATCTCAGTTCCTGAATACTTTAAATATATATAGGGAACAGCACTACACAGTTATCATTAAGTATGATCTATTATGTGAGCATAACTGCGTTTCATAAATTGCCAGGTAGAAGCTAATATGTCACAAAAAGAAATGGCCCAAGCACCAGGCTTTGAGGTACCCCTCATGTTTTCTGCAGATAGATAAAGACTGCCACTGTGTTTCAATGAGCCTTAAAAACATCTCCCATCAAGCTGAAAATTTTAATAACTCTTGTTTTTTTTTTAATCTGTTCTTGGATTCCTTTAAATCAGATTATGGCTTTTTTTTTAGATGTTTTACCCTACATCATGATTCAGACAGGTTATATTTAAACATTTGTTTACCTCTGCAGGTCTGGCTGTAGTTAGTCCTGGAAGTGGCAACTGAACCACAAAATGTTGTTAATCTGTTTATTAGAGATGTCAGAAGGCGGTTATCATAGTGTTTTATTGAAATTAGTTTGATAATCTGAAGCAGATTTTAAAGTTTGACAAGAAATCAAAACCACAATAAATCTATCAGTGGCTAAATACTTTTCAGAGGACCAATCATCAGTGTGTTGATTGATGATTGGTTTAAACACAGCAACCATAACAACTTCTACACCACCGTAAAAAACAAAAACAAAAATGTACTTCTCAAAACCCACACCTACTGACTGAATGCACTGACTAGTCATAGATGTGTATTTCCTTCATTTCTGTAAATCACACTGGCTTCAGATTATGTTTATTTCCTTACAGTAGGTGGCAGTAGATAACTCTGCTCTTTGGAGTCCTTTAAACCTGCTGAGACAGATTTCAGCTTATCTGGTAACAATGTCATGCTGCTCTGTTTACTCCTGTCAACCGGTTTTCTTTGCTCGTCAGCAATTTGGATATTTGGAGGAAATGGAGAAACTTGTCCTCGTGCTGCTGAAACAGAGGGGCCACCTGGACTACTGTTGAGCTCGAGTTATTAAAAACAAACATTTCCCAGAATCATCTCCAGCTGCTGCCACCAGGGTTAACGCAAGACTGCGCTGCGCTACATGAGAACGTTTACAGGAACCCTTCCAGGAAGCCGCAGGGCCTCTTATTATTCAGGCTAAAAGCTGTTTCGATGATCTAGTCCCTCTGCAGTGCAACTAGGGGATTTAACTTTCTGAATTTGACTTTAATGGTTTTGTGCTGCAAACAATAAGCCTTTTTCTGAATACATGAATATATGATAAATGCCACTATTTATACTCCTGACTTATTTATGTTTGAAGTATTTTTATTTTACCAAAATGTTTCATCTGACTGAACATAAACACTTTGGAGTCACTCAGTTAAAATCCTAAATAAAATCTGATGGAAAGCCCGCGAAAGGAGCTAAAGATTAGGGTGATGGAGAGGAGACCTTCCGGCCTCATCAGCAAAGCTAAATCTTCAAAATAAAAACAGAAAACAATAGTTGTCAATTATAAGGATTTTGAAGGCAAAGATGATCCCATTATTCATTTGGAGGAGTATAAATCATTTTCCACATTGCATTTTTGTTAAAATGTAAATAAAAATAATTGCTTTAAATTAATTCTCTGTGTACATAAACCTATTCTCTATTCCCACTTGTCCATGCACAGTCACAGAGGACAGCTGGTTTCTACCTCCACATGGTCAAAAGGCAGAAAACCCTGAACAGGCTTTTATTCTTTTGACTCTACTTGTTTTCTGATGCGATTTCTTTCAATAAATGTGTGTGAAACATCTTCGTTTTGCTCAGATGTAGCTTTTAAAATGACTTCTGCAACCCAAAAGTGAGAAAAATGTCAACAAGAAAAGAATAGAAAATACCGAATCCACTCGGATGGATGTTAGGACGAGCTGGTGACTCATGCAAATTAGAAACGCAAAGGTAAAACAAAGGTTTTATTTGACATCTTTTAAATTAAGGATCTCAGATTAGTACAAAAACGATGCATTTACATGCAGTTGTACACGCTTCATCAGGCATAAAGCAGGACATTAATGTTCCTCACACATCCATCTTAGAAAATGGAATGACAATGCTGGTTCTGTGATTCTTAGCGATTACGTCCTATAAACAATGGATCAAAACCTAAAAAAACTAAACAATTAATCTGTTATGTTTTGACTGCCATCACTGTAGCTAACAAATAACGGAAAACATTTTTAACTTGACCATAAAGTAGGGGAAATGCTTCATAAAGTGAAGATTTAGCATTAATGACGTATCGGCGGAATTATTTTTCCAATAATGTCATCAGTCCAAGTGGGTCACATGCAAAAAAAACCCAAATGTTTGAGTATGATAAACAATCCATTACATATGTAGTTACACGGACACAACACAAAATGTCAAAATAAAACAAAAAATACTCATACATGTATTGATATTTGGACATTTAGAAAAGAACAAAGCTGAATGGTGAATCCTGTATTTATGTTTTGTTGGAACCTGGATTATTTCCACAGGTTGCTGCTGTGCTGCGGGATTGTAATCCTAAACTGCTTGTGCAAACTCTTTCAGCTGCAGCCTGCAAAAACACCCAGACTTAAAGAATAAATCCAGACGTTTACCACACTTTTATATTTAATGGCAAAAATGTTTTCAAGCATTCCTAGCTTGACTTTTTGATGTTGGCGAATGTTTTTGGTGATGCTTTAGTCAACAGTGAAATAATGCTTACAATGATATAGATAAACACACCTGCCTTTAAATAAACGTCCTAAATTAAATGAACAAACAATAAGAGAATAATCTGATAGTCATCATACAAGCTTTAAAGAAAAAGTCTCAGGGGTTTACACACTGATGCTGATTCGCTCGAGTAGCAACACCCAATTTAACTCTTAGAGTAGCTTAGTGCCTTCGCTGTTTTCAGCCTTTAATAAATTGAAATGCTGGTAAAATGGGGGAATGTTTTTAAAAAAAATTATTTCATAAAGTATTAAAAGGGCAGAGATGGTAACTGTGCTGCATTCTTCAGGTTTCTTCTTCTTTCAAATCTCTGCTCAACTACTAGGGATTTTGAATGTGGCTCAATTTAAAGAAGGTTTTATAAGTCATGTGCTACTAGGTATAAATTTCAGTATTGCTAAAACTCCAGAGACAGAGAAATCTTTCTGTGTGGGTGTTATCGGAGAAGGCAACACACTCTTATTTCTCCTCCCACATGCTTGTGCTTTCCCTTTGCTCTGGTGTCATCCCAAAACAGCATTCCTAATTACTCCCTAAAGTCGTGCCTGTAGAAAGAAAAAAAAAAAAAAACACAACAATAAAACAAAATCAATGGATTAAAATGTGCTGAATATAAGCAGCATATTATGCAGCAGCTCGTCAGCTTTACTCACCCTCTTCTCCGTCGGTCAACACCAGCGCCTGGAGGATATCAGAAAGGGAGACGATTCCCTTCACCACTTCGTTCTCATCGACGACCACGAGTCTGTGGACCTGGAGGAGACAGAGAACCGCCACCCAAATGAGCTTCAGATATGCTGAGTACAATAGTTCAATACTACCACAGGACAAGAGAACGAACAGAGAAAACAAAGAACCAACATCTGAAAATGTGAAATTAGCTGGAATAAACATGCTGGATACCTTTCAGTCTTCTGCTGATTTACTGAAGTGATGACACACACTGAGAGGGATGTAAGTTATGTGTTTTTATGCACCGTCTTCACAAAATTAAACCGAAGAAGCAAAATAGATTTCCATCTGCTACAGCACATATTTGGTCTTCTACCCATGGATACAATGTCATGTTACTTCCTTTTCTTACAAACTCAAGAATGAGAGTCCATGCAAATTTAGAATAAAATAAAAAGCCAATTAAACAAATGTGCTACAGACACTCTGAACCAACAAACTATTTGTTCCATTTCTTAAATATTTATATATTATACTGTTTTAAATAATACAATCATATTTTTATCTCGTGACATCCAAGCAACTAAACTTTAAAAAAAAAAAACACTCATCTTACTGGAACAAATATGCCAACTCCAGTACGAAATGTAGGTAGAAACGTCACAATTACAAATTATCCAAAAAATGGTTGCAATAAATTATTATATTGTTGTTTTGAGACCATGTTCCACATTTTGAAGGCATAACAATAAAAGTACACCCTGCATATTTAACGCTGGAGCTAGAAGACATTTTAAATATTCAAAACAAATAAACAAAACAACATATAAAATTAATTAGAAAGTCTCAACAAAATAAAAACTGATCTTCAAAATATATTAATCATTTGGGTCAGACAGGAGAAACAGGCAAAACTGCAAATTAGGACTTTTGTAAAAAAAAATAATAATAATAATTAATTAATTAATTAACTACTTTGTACTGTGTGCCAAATGTTTGCAGCAATTTTCAAAATGGCAGCTTTCCAATAATAATAATAATAATAAATTAATCTGGCATGTTTGTTAATAAAACAAACATGCCAGTAGGAATTATTGTATCCCTTTTTAATTTATGATGTGGTTAATTGTTCCTCATGGAGAACGGTTTAACCGGTGGGTTTAGTTCCTCCCACATGTGACGATGCTGCAGGAGAACCTGGGTGTTTAAATCCATCTGCACCTTATCTATGCAGCTCTGGTTCACCTTTGTATTAAATTAAGTTTATAAAACCAGTTGACTTGGATTCTCATTAATTCACTATAAATTGACAGACTGATTGGATCTCTAGCATCAGATAGAAACAATGGAAAAAGTGAATTATTTTGTTACTCATCAGTCTTAGTCAGTAACTGTGTGTCTTTATTAACTCCAGCTTGGTGCTGGTTTTCATATAAAACATTAAAGACAGAAAACATGAGAAAATATTTCAATAAGTGTCAACCTCAGCTGTCTAAAACTACCACGTCCACCTTCGTATGTTATGACAGCTGATTTGCTCCATTCCCTGTGATACAATCTGAATTTTCTAAAGCAGAAATAGATAAAAACTTAATTTTCCTCGCCTGGAAAAACAAGAAATTGGTGACTGTTTATTTCTTTACTGTCTTGCTTTCTTTATCTTGTTCAGGACATGAAAAGCAGGTTTTCGTGTCCTCCACTCCTACCTCGGCCTCTACCAGTCTGTTGATGATGGCTTCAAGGGTCTCATGTCTGTTGCAGGTCAGGACTCCCTCAAAGTACTGCGAGCGATGCTTCAACGCCTTGGTCACAGTCACGTCCAGGTTGTTGTACGTCTTCTCTGCAGCCAGATTCTGTTTGAGGGAAAACTCTGAGTGTATGATGTATCACAGAGAAGGGCATTTTCACAGGAATGTATCTAAGAGAAGCAAACAGCAGCGTGACTCTGAGGCTCACACTCTGGCGCTGGAAACACAAACACCACAGCAGCTTCTCACGGTTGTTTTGAACTCCCCTCAAGGCTCCAGCCCTGCTCTGCTGTTAAACTGGGGCGACTTCTGGGATGAAAAGTCAGCATAACTCTGAATGTGGTTTCTCAATCACCTCCATTGTGACCCAGAGAGGAAAACACCAGACTGCACTTGTTCACTCTGTATGAAAGGCATTGCTTCACCTTTCAGCGACCCTCACTGATCCACGGTCACGCTCTGTCCTCAGCTTCAAAAGTGCTGTCACCACCTCGATACCGAGATAACTTAAGTACTGAGACGGGATATGAGGCTTACATGTTCTTTAGAAGATTCTTCCTTTAAGATCTGAATGCAGGTCTTTCATGTTATCATCAGCAAATTGAAGGATTTATATAAATAATCAAATGTAATAAGAAGAATTCATTATTCTTAATATCACAGCTATGACAAGATGAAAGACAACAAAGAAACTGAGGCAATTAAAGGAGACCCATCATCTTTCCTTCAACAGGTTAGGATAGGACATTCATTATGTTTTCTTTGCACAACATTTTTATTAGACAAAGGGATTTTAGTCTGTTCAGTTGTGTCTATTTTCACAATCAGCTGTCCACTGGTCACTTTAAATCCAAATGAGCTCCTGCTTTCCCCCCAAGTCAACATTTACACTCGCACGTGACAATGGCTGCAAACAGATGCGCAATTATGAAACTGTGCTTCTTTGCAAAGCATTAGTAGAGCCTCCCGAACAACCAACAAGAATCCAGAAAGTTGTTTCTGGATGGTAAGTCCACAACAAAACATTTTTCTTCTCCAGCAGCCAGAGCATGCAGCGGTAAAACCAGCTGACCAAACATGCTGGAGTTCCACTTGGGTTGCTAGGTAACGTCACAGAGCATTCAGAAGGTTTTTGAAACAGCAGACACCAGCAGATATCATATTGTCAGAAAACAGCTGGTTTGTTTTAAGCACTGCCCTGCGACAGACTGGTGACCTGTCCAGGGCGTACCCCGCCTCTCACCCGGAACGTAGCTGGAGATGGGCACCAGCAACCATCCCGACCCCATTAAGGGACGAAGGGTGAACAGAAAATGGATGGATGGATGTTTTAAGCACCACAATTGTTTTTAGAAGTAGTTGAAACCCAAAAGGAAGTACAAAAAAAATGCAAAATGCTAATTTATAAAGTAATAAAAAATATATATATATATACACCTAGAAAAAATTTTATTAGCACAATATCAAGATAAGTGACTGCACAGAACTTACTATGACATCAAATTTCGAGTATATGTCCACCACTCGACCTGCAAGTAAGACAGAATCGTTTTAGAAAACTCTGGATACTGAGGTGAAACAAACAGAGAAAGAAGCTCCAATCAGCCCACTCACCTTTGTCATCCACAACAGGGAGCGCAGACACTCGCTGCTCCACAAAAATACCCAGCGCCGTGTACAGAGGGGTGTCTGCTCGGACCACTGCTATGTTCTTGAACGTCCCAATGTTCAGTTCCTCTAAAGTCTGATTCAAGAACGAGGCTCTTGGCATCTCTGCTATCTGAGCACAGAAAACAGCAATCTTTAGGGAATCACAGTTGTTTTTCACCATGACGTTTTCCCTACTTTACTTTTAGTTGTTGAACTTTATTACAGATCCAAAACAGAAAAGTAGAATTACGTTGCATTGTATTGAGAAATTGTTGATTATTGAGAAATACAATATTTTTCTGATCAAAATTTGCTTGTCTCAGATTTTGTGAACTATTAAAAATAAAATACAGAAACGTTAAAAAAAAAACTATTAAAAGGGAAATACATTTTCTATGACATGCTGAGACATTTCATTTTAAAATAAAATTAAAGATCGGTAATAGATCACCAAACTCTAATCGATCTTTAGTGTAGATATATTCATCTTGTATCTGCAATGAAACCAGTGGAAACTTACAAAAAGCTTCAGGAACTTAAGAATCCTCTTGTGTGTGAGGATATACAGCGTGTTCCCTGTCAGCGGGTCGATTACAGGCAACCTGTGGATCTTGTGCCTCAGCAGAGACGACACCGCGTCATACAAACTGAGATATAATCAGAAAAAACAAAATCACTAAGTTATTCAAACCTATTTTGTAATAGATGTCTGGAAAAAAGTGTTGTAGCTTGCTCTTTTGTTTCTTGCAAAAGAAAGTGCGATAAACAAGTCCAAAGAAAATAAAGTTTTGCAGTCATAAACACTTAAACTGTTACATTTAAACAATCTTTTGATCTCTATGATGACCTCAGATTCAGCATACTTAAATGTCCAGTTAAGAACGATCACCATGTTGATCACAACTATGATAAAAAATAATAAGAATAATTTAAAAAAGGAATTAAACTTTACAGTAAAATCAATGCAGTGCTGCTACCAACCTGGCATTGGGAGATATGCAAACCAAAGGCTTGAAGGAGTCTTGAAGGTACAACTCTAAAATGAAAACAAAAAACAAACAAATAATTAATTACAATTAATAAAATAATAAATGTTGAAGTTTGACCATTAAAAGCTCTCACCTCTCCATGTTTCAATTTTGTGCTCTTCCAACTCGTATATCTGAACCTGAAATATAAAAAAGTACAGGTTCAGTCACTGGTGAAATAAATTAACATGACAATTAGCAGTTTATGTTACAAAATTTGTATTTAAAACACACAAAACCATCTCACCAAGGGAGACTTGTAATAGCGGTGAAGAATGTTAATGAAGTCTGTGATAGTTAGCATACCTGTAGATTGAAAAAGCCCACAGCGAATCATTAACTATATTATAACATTTATTATTGTTTTTCTACATATGTTTATCATTAATGTTACTTTCAGATGAAAAATTGTTCTTACCCACAAAGCACTGCTTCTTGCTGTCCCAAAGAGGAGCTGCTCTCACCCCGTTTGAAACAAGCGCAAAGAACGCCTTCTTCACCTGAAGGACAGTAAAATATTCAATTCATTTCTGGAACCAGATCAAATTTGCTTTCATGTAAATGTATTGGCTTTACCTGAAGCGACGTATCAAACACCACTAATTTGGAGCTAGTGGGCACCAGGTCGTAACAGCGGTGCGACTTCATAAACCTGGTGTAAACATTTTGCTCTCGTTCTGAAGAAATTAAAAGTGACTGCAATGAAGACTCTTCTGTGAAAGTGGATCTGATTGAGGTGGAAATATATTGAACAAATCCTCTCACCTTCAATGATTGGATCCTTTTTGCCTTCAAGATCATCAATGCTTACTGGGATCTGAAAGAAGAAGGTCAATAATCCAAGTATTAAACTGTTTTAGGTCAGGTCATTCTTTTTTGCAGAAGGGTTAAGAGGTCATAAACTCTAAAATGTTGTACCGGCAGCAGATATATTTGTCGGTGTTTTCAGATTACAAATACAAAATAAGTTTCTGACGGCTATTTAGAGCAGATTGAAAACGAAAGCAGCTTTCTATCGTCTTCATACGGCTACAAACTCAAAAATAAACAAAGCTGTGTGTTCAGGGTGTCTTATAACAAAAGTCAACCTTGAATTAGATAGTTATTTACACTGATGTCAGTGGGAGGTCATGTTCTAAAGCAATAGGCTGACTATCTGAGACACCTGCTGCACAACAGAGCATTAAGCCAAACTGGCTGTAAAAATAAAACACAGTAAAAAAAAAAAAAACTAAAGAGGTTAAAGCTAATTTCTGTCATACGTTTCCCAAAGACATTTACACTGACTGAACATGCTCCATTTTGCATTACGCGTTTCAAATGGGAAAGTCATCGTTACAACTGTGAACTACCACCAACTTCTGTTCATATAAGGTGATCATTCATCAACCAGCTTCAACATAAACTGTTATTTTTGAGACAATCATTTGAAGATTAAAAGTCCCTTCTCTGAATAGCTGTGTGTGAAATGTGTCCTTTCTTTGTTCACATCAGCTCAAAACAGCTGGGAAAATTATCTCTAAACATAACCAGCGTTGTGCGTGATCACGATAAGTTGTATGGGATTTTTCTATGTCAAGAGTTTAAAGTGCATCTATATTCTTCTCAGAAAAACTGGGTCACAATATTGGAACAGTCTGATTTAATGCAATATTTGCTTGGCTATCATATTTCTAGTGCCATTCCTCAACACTGCATGCAAGTAAGTTTTATATAAATTTCCCCGGTAATCTGTTGTTGATGACCAGAGCTGACAAAGATTTTACAGAATAAGACGTGTTGATCAGCAGCAACACTGTGGTTATGATAAACAAACAGGTGAGGAAAACCTAAACAAATACCTGAGTAATATCTAATTATATCACAGTTGCATGTTTTACTTTTAATATTTGACAATATTGCAAAAAGCAAAAAAAATAAATAATAAAAAAATCACAGACTGCTAATTTACAACTGTTCCCCTACACAGACAAATGTTGAAAAACAGAACATGTCTCAAGCACAATTGGCATTTAGTAAGTAGGTTCAATATAATTTTATTTATAAAGCACTTTAAACAGCCAGTACAACTAAAGTTAAAAACAAAACACATTAAAACACAGCTCTATAATAAATCAGTACAGCGATAAACCAGGATTCCCCCGGAAAACTTGCGAAGCCCGATGCTCTGGGCGCTAGGGCGGTTATCCAGCCGACCGTCGTGTTTTCGAATTGAAAAATGTTTAAAGTTAACAGGAAATCTTAAAATATCACTTCATAATTATGTGTTAATGGAAGACTGGACGACTAATACCTAAAAACTGGCTATAAAGTCTTAAGAAAAGGCAATCATTTAAAAAAAGAACAAATAAACAATGCTTGGCCTGATGAGGGCAGAAGTAAAGCCTGGTGGCCCGCCAGGCTTATAATACACTGGGGGGAAACCCTGAATAAACTAGCTTAAAAGTGACCTAAAACCAACAGGTCGACAGATATAAGACTTGAGGAACACAGCTGACATCAAATTGTTTGGAGTAACTTCAAGATGAACTTCAGTTTAAAAAGTAAACAGCAACAACACCTCTAAAGTAAAGTCTTACTGAGTAAAAGCTAGGCAAGGAAATCATAGGAAGAGGAGGAAAATAACACTGGTGATGTGGAGCTTAAAACAGCAATGAGAGAAAGCCCCAAAATATTATGATCCATCTGTTTTACACAGATCAACATATTCTAATATTTTATGATCTATAACCCACCCATATATGAGCACACCTAAAGTTTTTAACTGTGCTGTTTCTGAATGAGAAACCGACTGTAAATACTAAATTTGTGAAATAATCTACCGAGGAGAAACGTTAAATTTAACCCTCTGTTGTCCCTCTTATTGATATTTGCTTATGGTGAGATCCCAAACTATTTGTAAACATTTACTCTGCTCTGAAGCTGTAATTTGTACAGCCTCCTTTTAGAAGCAACTCTGGCGCTAAAGACAACCCCCAACCCCGCTGAACTATTGATCCTGAGTTAATGGTAAACGGACAGGCCGTCTGAGACCCAAGTTTAGCGTTTAGCCAGTGGTTCAGTCTATGCATCGGGTAGTTTACTGAGGTCATACTCAGAGCAGATCCGGGATGACACATAAACACTGCCTGTCTCTCAAAATAAGACTTTGAGGGATGCAGGCTAACTCTACTTCATAAAAACACAAGCAGTCAGTAAACATCAAGCTGCAGGCTAGTCAGTTGACACATTTCAAAGTTTAATGTTAAACCCCCTCGGTTGTAAAACCAACGCTGTCGTTACTGAAGCTGTGTGCGTACTAAATAAAGAGACTTCTGTTCACCACTATAGCTAGCTAACAAGCTATCCCCACTATAGCTAGCTAACAAGCTATCTAGCGTCACAGTTGGCTGACTTTTAAAAGCGCCAGTCGAGGTGACATTTCATGACGGCTCAAGCGTTTAATACACTTTATTTGCACAGTGTGAAATCAATAGATAATTATCACATTTTTGATAAACAGTGGCTTCTGTTATAAGCTTTCCTAATCAACCTCTAAGACAGAGATAACCCTAAAACATAATTAAAAAGCTTTCTAGCAAGCAGCTAACTTTAGCGTACTAGTCAAAGTTTTATACTGAAGAGGATAGGCTGCTTTATAAGGGTTTCAAGAGGAGGAATAATAGCAAAGTTGATAACTTACACACTCCATGTTCCACCCGGTCTACAACTGATGGGATCTCACAAAGGCACGCAAACCTTCTTCCGCTGTGACGCAAAGGGTGCTGTTACCGTAACATATGTGGTACTGGCGCAACCAGACGGAATCACCGTAATAAACGTGTTAAACGCATTTCAGGACAGGTTACAATAAAAACATTAACCCTTTCATGCCTGAATTATGATCCTTTGTGTCAGGATTTTTTTCCTTTTTTTTATTTTCTTAAGGCAAAGTTGTTATTTGAAAAATACATCAGTAGTATTGTTTAGGGCTGTTGTAAACAAATATTTTAGTAATCGAGTAATCTATTGATTATTCTTACGATTAATCGGGTAATCGGATAAAAAAAAGATAAAATAAAACATTGGTAAATCTAACATAACAGCAGTGTTACTATCGCATATCAACATCTGTCCAATTTTTCACATTTGAGCTTCTCTAACAGTTACATTTCTGTAGTTTATAAAATTAACCTGTATCAATAATAGCTCACTTTGTTAACTTGAAGAAAAGTTATATAAAAATTTGAAATTAATTCAATGTAATAATAAAGAGGCAGGTTATTATGAAAAAATGTCTATACTCCAGCTTTCTGTTTGTGTATTTGACTTCAGTCAGTTTAATAGAGGAACTCTCACCTTGCACAGCCATTTATAGCGTTTGTGCTCATGTTGGCGACGGGATTTGACTATGAGGGGCCGTTTAGGACAAAAACTATGTTTTGTCTCTTGCACACCACTAAAAACTCACCCATACACACACACACACACACACACACGCACACAAAATATTAAAATTGCACATATATACTATTAAAATGTCACACACAGTTTTTTTTCTCACACACATACATAAAAGACTAAGATTGCACATATAAACTAATAAAATATAGACTCACCTTTTGTATGTGTGACAGGGACTCAATGTTTGTATGTGAGAGTGATGTCACGGAAGAGGCGGGGCATCATTTGGAGATCAGATCGCGCATGCGTTGATACGNTGTGCAATTTTAATATTTTGTGTGTGTGAGTTTTTAGTAGTGTGTGAGAGACAAAACATAGTTTTTGTCCTAAACGGCCCTCATAGTCAAATCCCGTCGCTAACATGAACACAAAGCTATAAATGGCTGCAAGGTCAGAGTTCATCTATTAAACTGACTGAAGATGAAACAGAAACAGAAACTGGAGTTTAGACATGTTTTATAATAACTGATCACAAATAGATGGGCTGTTTGTGATCCTGCCTCTTTATTACTACATTGAATTAATTTCAGATTTTTGTGTAACTTTTCTTCAAATTAACAAAGTGAGTTATTATTGTTACAGGTTCATTTTCTAAACTGCAGAAAAGTAACTTAGAGAAGCTCAATGTAAAAACTGGACTGATGTTGATATGAGATAGTAAAACTACTGTTATGTTAGATTTACCAATGTTTTATTTTATCTTTTTTTATCCGATTAATTGTAAGAATAATCGATAGATTACTCGATTACTAAAATATTCGTTTACAACAGCCCTATTTATAATCTATAGTCCTGATCTAACTTGAGGAATTCAGTTAAAACTTTCAGAACCACATACAAAAATGTTCATATCTGCTAAACTTTTTCACATTTGCCACATTAAAAAAAACATTTTAAATTGCCTAAAGCACTTTGGATTGCCTTGTTGTTGAAAATGTGCTATGTAAATTAAATTACCTTACATTACTTTACCTAAACTTCAAATTATGATGCATTTCTTGACAGACCAACACAAAAAGTGACATAAATGAAGTGGAATGAAAAAATGTGACTTGCTAATGTGTTCAGCTCTATTTAGAAATAAAGAAAACTCGGTCTGGGATCAGTTGAAGTGAACTCTGGTGCGGTTTGACTGCATATGTGACCAGAGACCGCTCAAAACGCAGGACATGGACTACAGCACAGGACATTCTGGTAAATAACGAAACACGCTTTAGCCTAGCGCTAGCATGAGAAGTTGCTCACAGTCTTTAGACAAAGTCAAAAGAGAAATTCTACAAGTACTAAATTCTGATGTCACTTCATTTTTGTTTGATTCTATGAAGAATGAAATTGCGCCCATTGTCTTCTTCTGAGTTTCTTCTGTAGTTTCCTCCAGTGGTTCTTGGCGCAGCGCCCTCACAGGCAAGAAGGGGAATCGTAGCAGCTGGAAATGTAACAAATGTTGCAACTTTTGTCCCAAATCAAACCGAATCTACCAGACTGTCAGATAGAAAACATCCTTATTAGTCGCAAACTTTAAAAATCTGAACATTATAAAAGAGTAGCAACATGTTAAAAACTATATGTATGTCCAATTTGGAGTTTGCTGCAAGCCATGTAAGAGAAAAAAAAGCATCTGGAAGAAGATCATCCTGAACACATCATTCACTTGCAGTGAAGCATGGTAGTGGCAGCATCATGCTATGCTGAATTTTTTCAAGAGGAAAGGGGAAACTGGTCGCAGTTTAAGTGAAGACGGATGAAACTGAATCCAGGACAAACCTGGAGGAAAACCTGTAAGGTTCACCTTTCAGCAGGACAAACCAATTGAGATCACAGTAGAATCATGGGGTAGAAGGCCTAGTCAAAGTCCAGACATTAATCCAATTGAGAAAGAAGCAAAAAATTCAGCTGGATACCAGAAGAGACTTGATGATTCTACAAAGTACTCACCCGTTACACACGTCTTTTTCTTCAAGATGTGTGTAAATTTTCTTCCAATTCTCAATTATACTCGTTTCATGCAACTTTTAGACGTTCCTACATCTGAATTCCCAAATTGGCATTAAAATACGCAACTTAAATAACATTTGTTTATTATTAATGCTATGGAGAAGAGTTTAGAAAAATCCTTATAGTTCTTTAAATATGACTTAACCTCTATTTTTAAGCTGAGATCCTTATTAGAGGAAATGAATATTACTATGACTTGTGCAATTAAAAGTGGAAAGTTAAAATCCTGCTTGATGTCCCGGACACGGGTGACAGGCTGACCGGTGTCAGAGACTGCTGCCTCCGGGTGGCTGGCAGCTGTAGCTGCGGGGGCAGCTGTGTATTTATCCCGGTGCTGATGGGCACATGGCTAATCTGCATGTGTGAAGGTCAGGGCTCCTGTTTGGAGACTTGGACACTGTGGGCGTTTTGCCCATAAATCTATGTACAGATCAGGGGCTCAAACCTGGACAGCTTTGAGGGATAAAAACTGGATTTAAGTCACAATTTGGACCGTTTTCTGACTGAAGTATCGATGAAAAAAAACGACGTGATGGTTGGCTTTATTGACTAAAAAGACGGGCTAATTAGCATATAAGAGGTTACTGGGTGTCAGGGGAGGAATTGGCTGTCAGATAATTTCTAACTCCTGTCATCATCTTTTAATGTTCCCAAATGTAGTTAAGTTACTTTAAAGTTGATTAAAAATGAGAAAATATAACCGTTAACGGTTGTTTCCGCGAGATCCGCTCGGGCCTACGAGGCTAACATTAGCTTAGCATATCGAGCTAAACACGGAGTCACCTTGGACACAAAATACAACATTTTATCAATATTTTTAGCTCTATTTGGTGATAATTGATATTCCCAACAGAAATAAAGCAGACAGTGTTGTATTTTGTTAAGTAATTAGTCCAGAAATACCAGGAATTCGCGTGTCGTGTTGTGTAAATCAGGTCTGTCACTGCTACCAGCAGAGCTAGCAAGGTTAGCATAGCGGCTAACTGACATAACATACGTGGTGGGTGTTTTTATCTCGGAAAAACAGACGTTAATTCCGGTTAAATCACCTGAGATCTGCCGCTGCTCGGTCCGTTGTGACCCGGGTGACTCCTCTGTTGTCCCCCCCAACCATGCGCTGATGCTGATCCGTACTGGGAGCCTGTGTCTTCCGCCGGCCCCGCACCCGACTGGTGTTGCTGTACAGCGGGATTACTGTAATCTGAATATCCGCCTCCGTAGCCGCGCATCATCGGGCTCGGAGACGTTAATAACTGGTTCAAAGTCGGCGTAGCCCCCGAAGGGTGCTGCTGACCCTGTCCGGGAAACCGCTGGAATCCTCCTCCGGCCGGAGAACTGGCGGCCACCATAGCCGTTTTGGCCGGGTTAGCGGCGGCCGGGCCCATCAGGCTGTTCCCCTGCCGTGAGGGGCTCATCATGCCCCCGTAGCCGCCGCTCCCGTAGCCCGCTCTGTAGTTCGGATAGTGGTTGTACGGGCTGTTGTTGCTGTAGCCTTCGTGGGAGTTGTGGACCTGGTCCATGGTGCCGTGTACCGTGTGTGCCGCCGCTGTTACCCCAGTCCCTGGGCTTTGTTGTCCGCCATGTTGATCAAAGCAAGGCCCTCCTCTTCCATTCCCATAATAATGATTAAACTGGGAGCTGGTCCCAGTCGGAGGAGGGTTGTTGTTGCTGCTGTTGCTGTCTGATCCCAGGCTGGCATCCATCCGCTCCTCCTCCTCCTCCTCCTGACTGGTTCAGCTGGTGCTGCTCCGCTTGTCGGCTGCTCCCCTCCTGAAGGAGGTTTTCTTCCCCTTCATGGTGCTGCCAGCTCCCCTGATGCTGCTGCTGCTGCTGTTTACTGTGTTTGTGTTGTTGATTCTGGTGCTGATGGTGCGGGATAAACTGGGAAGATGATGAGGATTGAGATTAAAGTCGAATTATGAAATTTCTTAGAAAGAAACGTGGAAAAATTTCTGGAAAAAAATCTGAAATTTCGAGGTTAATCTCATAAATTTTATAGAAAAAAACAACAACAAAATCTCTGAGCTTGAAAAGTGAAAAATTTGAAAAATAATGAAATCTTTATTTAATTTCAGAATTTTTTTTGGCAAAAACCAAGAACATTTCTAAGCTTGAAAAGCTGAAAATTTGCCAGAAGTAAAATTGGAAATTTTGACTTAAATGTTAGACATTCTCTGGGGAAAAAAATACATTTCTGATCTTGAAAAGTTTCAGATTAGGCTCTGCGAATTTCTACAAAAAATGTCCTAGCTTGAAAAATTGAGAATTTGAAGTAAACCTAGAAATTTTTAGATTAATTTCAGAAATTTTATGGAAAAATCAAGAACATTTCTGAGCTTGACAAGTTGAAAATTGGTCAAAATTTTTTGAAATGTTTAGATTAAGTTTAGAAATTTGATAGGACAAAACGAGAAAATTTCCGAGTTCCAAAAGTTGTAAACTTGGAGAAAAATTTTCAGAAATTGTTAAATTAATCTAAGAAAATATCCTGTATAAACAAGGAAACGTCTCAACTTGTGACTTGAATATTTCTGTGAAAAAACTTCAAAATGTGAATTTCAAAAGTTAGAACTTTTTTTTATTTTTTTAAGATGAAAAATTTCAGAGTTTTTGAGTAGAAATATGTTCCAATTTTTTTTCCATCTGAAAAGGCCCTAAAACGCCGTCGTACCTATCAGACGTCAGAAGTCAAGCAGAACCAGATGAAGACTTTGCTTCATGTGAGAAACGCTGCTCGGTTCTGAGAGAAAGAACCGGATCCAGCCTGAGCCGCTTACAGCTGCACTGGGAACGACCCAGTAAGGACTGGAAGGGAAACAAGGTCAGACAGCAGCAGCTTTCTGACGTTCTGATGAGAACAAAAACAGACGGAAACCTTCCAGAACCACAAACTGACTCAGGCGTAAATATGAGAGTAAATCTGATCCTCAGACGTTCAGATTAAATCTGAACTTTGGGATCTTCAGAGGAAACAACAGGAGCCTCATTTCTGTCACCAGTTATTAAATAAAAACACTTAATCTCAGAGTTTGATCTTTGTCTATAAAGGTAAAGAATATCTACTTCATTTTGTCTGTAAAAGTTTGATTTTGTTTTCTTAAATTTGATTTATTCCTCACATAAATGATACATGAATTATTTCAGTGACATAAAAACGGAAATGCTCAATACTCAGTACATAACTGGATAATTTTATGTGACTTAATTCAAAGAAATATAGATGTTTTTTATTTTTTTGCCTTTTTAAAATTAAACTGCAACAAATTGTCAATCTGAGTTGTTTTTTTATTGTCTGACGAAATTAATTTGACCTCTAAAGAAAAAGAATCGATATATGTTTAATAACACATTAAACATGGAGCTTTCATAGCATTCTATCTTTCCTGATATTTTCATCCTGATGGGAAGAATAACGTTTATTTTAAACAGGCTGACTCAACGTGCAGCAACAGTAACACCGAGCAGAAAGTAAGAGCGTGCTGCCCCCTGCTGGAGCTCCGCATCCCTGCAGCTCAACGCTGCCCAGGCTGATCGATTTAAGAAGTTTTAAAAGTGACTTAAGTTTTTCACAGCTTTAATGTTTCTATAATTCTATTTTATAAAATCCTTGTTTACTTAAAATAAAAGTTATTATTGTCAGAAAGTATTTTTCAAATAAAAATGTGTGAGTGACAAAAGTAACAACATGAAGATATTTGAATAATTTTCGTCTTGATTGATCCAAATATTGATTTGGATCATCACATCTTCCTAAAAGATGCTATAAATTTTATTTTTCACCATAATATTCAAAGATTAGATAAAGTTAATATTCGCTTTCGTGTGGAGGAGTCAGGTTTTAATAACTTTATATTTATTTTAAATAATTTTACTTCCTGCACTTATTGTGTTTCAAGTGAAGGGAATTGATTTACTTTTCCATTATTTATAACTTAACAGAAATCTGAATTATTTTGTTAGCTTTTTCATGCCCACAATTAACCATTTGAAAAATTAAATTAGTTGTAAAACATCTCAGCCATCAATTTACAACTTGGATTTTCTGTTTGCATCTAGTATACATGTTATTCCTTAAAAAAAAATTATTATCCTTATTATCAAATTATGACTGAAGGGAAGGAAAACATAGTATGAAGGGTTAAAGCTGAATAAACTACACAATATTGAACTAATTCCCAAAATAAAACCTGAAAACAATCCTGAAATAACCATATTAAACTTCTAACTCACAAGCTGGCTAAATACATTTAGTTTAATAACAATGTCCTTTTATAGTGAAGTTATTTTTATTTAGGTAAGAAAAACATAATTTTTTTTTTATAAACTGACTTATACCTAAAAAGCATATGTTAACTTGTTTATTTATTCTGGGCATTGATTTTGTCATGTATTGATTTTGTATTAGTTTCTGTTACGACGCTCCTGGCGGTTGGCGGTTGCCATAGCAACCAGTAACCGACAGCTCCTCCCCCTTTCTCTGCTGCCGCCTGTTTCTCTGGTGCGTGTCCGGACCGGCTCCGTTTGTCTTTACAATATTATATTTTAACATGTATTTTAGACAAATTTAATGACATACAGAGTTTCGTGGACAGCTGTGTCATGTTTTGTGTACGTTTTTAACTGTTGTTATTAATGTCGCGCATTTTATCCATGTTTAATGTTACAACTGTTAACTGTTGGTAACTGCCCGTCGGGAGGCAAAGCGCTGCAGTTTGCTTATGTTAATTAATCGTGTTTTATTTAATGTGCAGGGGCAGACCAGCTGGACTGATGTGAACCACCAACCTAATGTCCTCGTTTCTTAGGTATGTTTTAATTTTCGATTGAAAGTTAGGTTTCAGTTATCAACTGCGACAGTCTTTGAGTGTTACATGTGTGATTTCACTTACTGTACTGAAAATAAATATTCACTGTTACTTATGAACCCATGTGTGTATGTAAATGTTTCAAAGGTACATCTCATGAACTATGATCAGGCAGGAATATAGTTCTATATGACCAGAACACAGCACGACTTTACACAGCTGCTGGTTCACCTCAGAGGATCCTGCAACAAGAGCTAAGGCTAGTTAGCATGGCCACAGACGATGACGGAAAAACGGTTTTCCTTTAACGGTAAGTTGTTTCTCTGTCATTAGAGCATTTAGCTGCATGGACATAAAGCTGATTGACAGCAGTGAGCCCCGCCTCCTGGCTCTGATTGGTTGTTTTTGGTCAAAGCGGCACAGGTGGAGAGTGATCTTTTCTTAGATTATCTGTCTCATATTAAACTGTCACAACATGGTAACAGTTTCAACAAATAAGTAAAAAACATTTTTTGAAAAGCTACATACTGCAGCTAAAGAGTAATTTATCAATAAGTTTTAGGAAAAGAAAAAACAAAGGAATTCCTCCAAATGTTTTGTTCTGTTATACATTTTCAGCCAGAAATGTGTGTATCTGTACATTTTACCTTTCAAAGTCTAAACTCTCCAATCTGAATATAATGAGATGTTTATCCTGAATCATGAAAAGTGGAAGTAAACTGGATCTAATAATTGCATTTGCTAAAAGTGATTTGATTTATAATTTTAAAACAAGATAAAACTCGAGATGCGTCTTTGTTTCAGGTATGGGACGTATTAACTCCAAAACTCTTCCTCCACGTAAGTTTGCTTAAAACTGATATATTTTTTTGTTATTGTAAATGATGTAATTATTTTCATGCATTTCTGTATTTGACAGTTCTTGAAAAACCATGGCTGCAGATGGACTGGGAGTGAGTGTCTATTCAACAATATACTGTATAAAAACCGTATTATAACAGCGTTTCCACTGTTCTAGCTCTGCCTCCCCTCAGCAAGTTTGTCCAGTAATTCAGTCAGTTACAGCTAGGGGGCGATGTGATGTTTGTTTTCCTGAGCAGAGACAGAGAGACTGACCTGCAGTTCATAAACGACTACAAACCTAAAGGTGGCCACCGGCAGCTCAGGATTCTTCTGCATGGACCAGTCGGAGCCGGAAAGTCCAGTTTCATCAACTCCGTCTTCAGCGTCTTGGAGGGTAAAATCTGTCACAAGGCGACTGCGTGCAACATCATCCAGACCAGCTTCACCAAAAAGGTAAAAGGAAAATGTATGATTCATTTAAGAGGAGCAAACTATTCTCATTCTCTGCCTTGTAATTCTCATTAGTTCTGCACTGATGTAAGACCTGATGGCTGATTTACTGTTGGACCAAAATAAAACACATCATGTTCTCTCAGTCAGAGCTGATATACAATAACTTATCTGAAGTTCTCCATCACAAGTTTCACACACAAATGTTAAATTTAAACTAAAGAAATTGATTAAAGGATAAAATAAAAGTTTATTCCTAATATTAGTTGTTGTTTTTCTGGTTGACAGTACATAACCTACAAGATTAAAAAAGGAGAACAGGAAAACGTGTATCCTTTTGTACTGAATGACATGACAGGTTTGAGCAACATCAGCTGGAAACACAGACGAGTCTATGAGAAGGACATGAAAATGGCCATGAAGGGACACATCAAGGATGAGTATAAAGTAAGGTTTCTGCTGCCGCTGTGACAAAACTAAACGGGGAAGAAATTCATGTCATTTCTTATTGCTGCAACTATTTAACTGTTTCCAGTTCCACCCTCAGAGTGCGTTGTCCGAAACCGATCCGTTCTTCAACCGGAACCCAACGATCAACGACAAAGCTCACATCCTGGTTACTGTCTTTGATGCCAACACAATAAATCAGCTGGACGAAACTGTAGCAGAGACAATTCAGGAGATCAGAGACGAAGCCACTGAGCTGGGTGAGACACACAAACCATCTAATCGTCAATACGGCCAGAAAACAGTCGACTGAACGTCATATTGAGTAACGGTGAAATGTAAGTTACTTTCCTCTGCAGGGATTCCTCATGTGGCCATTCTCTCCAAAATTGATGAGGCCTGTCCTGAGATCAGAGAAGACATAAAAAATGTCTGCCAGAGCCGGGTGCTTCAGGAAAAGGTAAATTATTCCTGTTGAACTGCTGCTGCTTACACTGCAAACTTCTTTAAATGCTGAATACAGTTTCTTTACTGAAATAGTTAAAAAAACTTTATTAAATAGTTAATTTTATTATCTCTGGTTAATCTTTTCCCTTCTGTGCCGTTTTGTGATCTATTCTGGTTTTTCCTTGCAGATTCAGCTGCTCAGCAAACTGGTGGGAATCCCGGAGAACTGCATCTTCCCTGTGAAGAACTACCACTCGGAGAAGAAGCTGAACCATGAGACTGACGCTCTGATCCTCAACACCCTGAGGAGCATCATCGAGATTGGAGAGGAATACCTTAGCAGTTAAAAAAGGACCTAAATATAACCAGTTGTGTCAAAGCATTTCAGCCATCATAACTTCTGTGTATATCGACCTAAAGCACGACTGCATCCGAATTGTGTTTGGAAAACTTACCACTGCAGGGTTTACTGCGGCGTATTATAAGCCTGGCGGCTGCCAGGCTTTACTCGCCCCCCAGCTAGGCTAAGCATTGCTTGCTTTTATAAAGAAAAATTGGATAATTTATTTATTTATAAGCTGGACAGCAAGCGATCTGCTGCGCTGAGCAGAATCATCGGTTTATAGCTGACGCATTGAACAGGGCAGGAAGTCGGTAGCAGTGCACCAATCACACCGCTGGCCGCCTCGCGCGCTGTCGCAGCCGAGTCTCTGACGTTTACCTCGGTGCAGATCGACGCGCCTTCTGTCACTCAAACTGTTCGCCTGTATGGATATTTATCCCCTGTGAGGACTGATGTTTCTTTGGAGAATTCTTCATCAAGGTATGAGTCGAGTTTTAAAGCCACCGCTTGTGAGGATCATATATCTTTGTGAACAAGGAATTATGTGCGCCGTGTGTGTTTTCATCTCCACATGCTGCCCAGCGCGTTGGCTCTGTCTGCACTGATGAAGCTTATGTTTGTGACGATGCGTTAGTGGGCCAGTGGTTCAGCCCGACGTCTCACTCACCTCGTAGTCATGCAGCACGCTGGATTTCTCTATTTTGTTTTTTACAGTGACATGATGCATCAAACTGCACCATATCAAACGCTGTAGAGCAGTTTGGCCACGTCTACTTGCGATTCCACTGGAATCTGAAAATGACAGATAAAATGGGGACAATTTTGGGTGAAGTTTGAGGAGTTTTTAATATGTTAAAGCCTCCAAAAAGCCACATAAAATGGCAGAAAAAAATAAATCCTGTGATTACAATAAGCCTTCACAGCGCTTCGCTGCTCCTGCCTAATGAAGTAGAAATAGTTTTACATGTAATACTCTCTACAGAACAACACAATTTTCAAAATACACATAAAGAATCAGTTGAATAAACAGATAGAAAGACAAAAGTCGACGAAGGTTTTTAAGATTCAGAGGCATCAGCCTGCAAGGATAGATGATGGACGGAGGTTTCATTTTGAATGTTTGTTTTTTTTCTGGTTAACAGTAAAAAACCTCCAGCATTAAGAAAGGAGAACAGGGTGGCATGTATCCTTTGGTAATAAACGACACGATGGGTCTGAGTAACATCAATCTGAGAGAAAGTTCATGATAAAGACATAAAAAGGCCATGAAGGGACATAAAGGATGGCAAAGCTCACATCCTGGTTTCTGTCTTAGATGGTAAAAGATCAAATCTGCTGGGAGGAAACGTTATGGAGGCAATTCGACACATCAGAGAGGAAAGAACTGAGCTGGGTGAGAGGAAACATCACACTAAACAATAAAAAAAACATTTTTAAGTCATTTAACTTTCAATAAAGTTACTTAAAACAATGTGTGTGAAAGAAGTGACTTCCTGTGTTTCCTGTCTGCAGGGATTCCTCGTGTGGCCGATCTGACCAAAACTGATGACGTCTGTTCTGAGGTCAGCAGTGATGAGACAAATGACTGCAGCAGCCAAGAGCTTCAGGAAAAGGTCAATTACTCCATACTCTGGGAGTTTCTATAAAATAATTCAAGATCTCCATTAAATCATCAGTTTTAGCATTTTTAGTCCATCTTTGTCTTCCTAGCAGTGATTTATTTTCCCTGATTTGATCTGTTTTTTTTGCAGGTTCGGAGCCTCAGCAAAGCTGTGGAAATCCCAGAGAGCTGCGACTTCCCTGTGAAGAACTACGACTGTGAGGAAGAGTTAAAAATGATTAAATGATAACAGTAACAAATGAAACACATTGGAATATCTCAGAAAATTTCTAGAAAAAACAAGATAATGTATGAACTCAAAAAGTCAAAAATTTACCGAAAAAAACTTGAACATTTGAGATTCAGAAGTCAAATATTGTTTTACTTTTCAAGTGCAGACATGGTCTTGCTTTATCTAGAAAATGTCTGAGCTCTTTGGCAGAAATTTAATCCTATTTTTTATTGTTTTTTTTCCATCTGAAAAGGCCGTAATACGCCGTCGTACCTATCAGACGTCAGAAGTCAAGCAGAACCAGATGAAGACTTTGCTTCATGTGAGAAACGCTGCTCGGTTCTGAGAGAAAGAACCGGATCCAGCCTGAGCCGCTTACAGCTGCACTGGGAACGACCCAGTAAGGACTGGAAGGGAAACAAGGTCAGACAGCAGCAGCTTTCTGACGTTCTGATGAGAACAAAAACAGACGGAAACCTTCCAGAACCACAAACTGACTCAGGCGTAAATATGAGAGTAAATCTGATCCTCAGACGTTCAGATTAAATCTGAACTTTGGGATCTTCAGAGGAAACAACAGGAGCCTCATTTCTGTCACCAGTTATTAAATAAAAACACTTAATCTCAGAGTTTGATCTTTGTCTATAAAGGTAAAGAATATCTACTTCATTTTGTCTGTAAAAGTTTGATTTTGTTT
>CAEGAE010074307.1:0-23634 GCA_903067095.1 Girardinus metallicus
GGTGGGGACTGTCCCCTTCAGGACAGAGTTGGTGGGGACATGTCCACACCAGTCCTTCAGGAAGTTACGCATATGCTTTATACGTCCGCCAAGTCTGGTGAGTTTTTGAATATGATAAAGCCCCCAAAAAGCCAATTCATTTGCGCCGAGTTTGTAAGCTCCCGCGTACTTCCCGCACTGGTGCCCAATGCCACCTGTCTGTCTGATGAGGTGTCATTTCTCTGAGAACCCAATTTCTCAATCAATCTCTTTGTCACTGGTGGAGTAATACTGACCCCTACTGGCGAAATACTGATGGTAAATGGTAAATGGACTGAACTTATATAGCGCTTTTTCCGATCATTTCTGACCACTCAAAGCGCTTTACACTATAGTCATTCACCCATTCGCTCACACAAACGCTCACACATTCATACATCGATGCACAGATCGGTAGGCAATTTGGGGTTAAGTGCCTTGCCCAAGGGCACATCGACAACCTACAACCTTCCGATCACAAGACAACTACTTTTCCCACAGAGCCACAGTCGCCCACGATGATGAAGTTATGTATCATCTTTGTGTCGACTCGTCACTGTGAGCTCTATGTCTGATGTAAGTTATTTCTCTGTAAACTCCAGTGGTGAAGCAATACTGACCCCAACTGGTGAGTTACTGAAATAGTTGCTAAACAGTGACTGATGATGAATAACAAACTTTAGATTATTTTCAATCAAAATTAATGAATCAGTGGGGTCAAATAAAAATTGTATACTATTGAGCTCTTTACAGGTTGACAAAAGTCAATCATAAAAGGTTGGTAAAAATCCGATGGTGCTTGTGTGATTTATAGACGACCATAGGAATATGGCGAGGGATTGCAATTCACCATTCAGCCACGCCATATGATTCAGCCACGCCACATGATTCAGCAAAATGACATGATGATGACAAAGGTCATCATCATGTCATTTTATGTCAACTGGTACAGGATTAAACCCATATGAATCATAGAGTAAAACTAAGACATCCAGGAGAAAATACAGGCGAATTCCTGTTGGAAGGGGGCGGGGTTTAGGTGATGTCACCAATTGACCATGTGAATGTGATCAGTGCTGCTCTATAATGAGACATGGAAAGTCTAATGTAGCTCTGACCTTGCCTGTGGAAGTTATTGCACATTGATGTTTCATTGCCAATCGTCAAAGTTTGACACTTAGCCATGCCCACATGCTTTAATGTACAAAAAATTGTAGGATAAGTTTTGACCTATGATGCCTCAAGACTGTGCTGAGTGATTTTGAAGTCTGTATCTCAAAAGCTGTAGGACGAGTTCGATCAGATACGACGTCTATAAAAATGACATGTTTGATCCAAAATGGCCGACGTCCTGTTGGGTTTGGACCATGGCTCCAAGAGACTTTTTTGTAGGTCCTGACAAGATACACATGTTTGCCAAGTTTCATAATTCTGGGTTAAAGCATGGCTTGGGGCTGATCATTTAAAATATTGTAGGGGACACTGTAGAGAAATTAGGCCACACCCACAAATGCTTGTTATGGATTCTTGTAGAGACGCTGATGAGGATCCATCCATGCAAGTTTGGTGCAGCTCGGCTTGAAACTGTGCAATTTAGAGCCAAACATATGGCAGCGGCGTGACCTGGGACTTTGCCGCTCACCATGGCCACACCCTCCATTAAAAACTCTTGGCGCTTTAAAGCAAGTGACAGACACACTTGCTTTAAAGCAAGTGTCTGTATGGCAATGGCGTTACAGGTCACTTCGCCGCGCCCACCTGCTCCATCGAAAACGGTCGGGGTTGGAATCCACTTTACACCAATATGTCTTCTGTCTCTGGACACAGTTTCATGTTGATTAGGTGAAAGGGGTCAAATAGCGACTGTTCAGAGTAAAAATGACACTTCCCGTTCTCAGGGGGCGTGGCTTAAGTGATGTCATCATTTGACCATTGGGTGTTGTAGGTCACCCGACGATGATCAATCACTGAAAGTTTGGTGCCTCTGAGTTTTTGTGTAGGAGATATAACAGTTTCTTGTTTCATAGTGAGTAGGCGAACTTTGACTCCTGGTAACGCCCCTTCAGCATGCACAAAAACGCAAAACTTTGATAACTTTTAACTGTCATGCCTTATGAATGATCTGACCAAGTTTGAAGCCGATCAATCAAAATCCCTAAGAGGAGTTCAATGAAATGCGAAGGCTGTAAACGGTCAAAATGGGGTCGAAATCGGAACTTCAATTCAAAATGTCCGACTTCCTGTTTAACTTGCACTATGACATTAATTGTATTTTCTGTGCGTCTTGGGGAGCTCTACCAGTGTACCAAGTTTCATGTCTCTACGATGAAGGAAGGTCATAGCAGAGGGTATTTTGAAAGTTGCTAGCTAAAGAAATAGGCACAGTAAGCTTGGTCATAAAAGAAACATGCTTTGTGGTGTTAAATTGACTGAATTTGCTGCTGTGTATTCTCTGAATCCCTTGAGTTGTCTGCTGGTCCTGACTTTTTGTTTTGCAGTCTGGAAACGCTGCCTTCAATTTCCAGTAGTCAGACTTGTTACTATGACTTTCCTAAACACAAACACTGCTTTGTAGAGTGATATCACTGCCTTGCACTTTGTGATACTGTAAATACATATGATACTCATTATCTGAGTATCTATGATGTCACCAGGCAGACATTTCACAAAGTCAGCAGAAAAATCAACATTCAGTTTGTGAAACACATAAATTGGAACTAGTCGCAGGAAGGAAGGCATTATGAAATGCAGCAGAAGACGCAGCTGGCTGCTGGATGAAAATCGTTCCTACCTCGACCCTGCCAAGTTCATCAGCAGCTGCTAATGAGGAAGTCTGCGGATAGTGGAGAGGGACAGAACTTGCCTCCAGCTCCTCCACACACCCCAACTATCCATCAGGCTACTGTCAGCTGAGCACGGCTCCAAAAGATCATCATTAAGTGGAAAGTAGAGTCAAATCAAAGTCCTGAAAAACGATTTGTAGTGAACTAGAAAGATATTTTTGCGGCAACACTTTCATAAATCCCTGTTGGGTTTGTAGCTACAGCTAGCTCTGCTTCACATAACACTAGAAACAGGGAAAAAGTTAGCCTGGCTTTTTAATACAAATAATAGCTTTTAATGTGTCAAGGTTTATACACTTTATGTTTTTGCATTACTTAAGTTACTTATTTATTTAGCTTTGATTGTTTCGACTTGCATCTTCATATGTGAGTGTCAGCATTACCACAGGTTGTTAGCTCGGCTGGAGGATTTAGCATTTGGGTGATTCTCTGAATTCGGTGCATTTTGGGGTCTCAGGTGACTAAAAAAATATACCACAAAAAATTATGTTTTTGAACACTGCATCTATTGAAGGACTTTTTGAACCTCCAAGAAAATATGTCTCCCACCTTGTGCATGAAATCCCGAACATTCATGCAAATTTCTTTGTCCTTTAGGTTGCTTTAAATTCAACCCCGTCACGGGATCATTTCATTCCTCTATCAGTATAACTCTATAACATAATTAAACTAATTCTTCCAGTTCCTTTGAGATCTCCTGTCCCTTGATTAAAATAACTAATTATAGGTATATTTTATTTAATTCTGAGTCATGATAATTAGAATGATAAGTAGAATATGGCAACTTGATGTAAAAGTGCTTTTCATAAATGATGAAAATACACTTTAAAAAAATAAATATTAAATCAGACTTTTTTATATGTTTGACTCACTCTATAAACTTTGCATATAGCCCAACAAATAGTTTAATATTTCTTGTTATTATATTAAAAAAATTATAACAATATATCACTTCATGGGGTTGAATGCAGTGTAAAAGTTGACCAGATTGTAACAGGGTTGAACACTCTGACTGGCTTAACAACAGTCCAACATTCAACCCTGTAACAAAACCACCGTTTTTGTAACGGGGTTGAGGTTTTTCACTAAAAGTTACCATAAGTCCACATCATGCAAGGGTATGGAGCAACATATGAGGTGATGAAAACAACAAATTAATATGTGTTACAAAGACAATTCTTTACTTTTTCCCAAACAACAATAAATATCATTTATGTGCGTAACAGTGTTGAAAGGTTGAGCTTGACGATGACGATCTATGGATAGAAATAATCAAATATAGGTAAGAAACTATACCAACACTTAAATCTCTTTTTACAGTGTGGGCAGGGAGAGACTTAAGTGATGTCACTTCCAGAGTGCTCAGGAAATTGGACTCTGAACCATAATTTATAAAAAGGAGGGATTGATATGCTGAGTCAGGGTTGAACAAAACTGGAGGGACATGATTAAAAAGTGCAATTTTATAAATAACATGTATTTTTCTCATATTTCTTTTATTTAGGTTAAAGTAATGTTTATATTAGTAGAAATAACTTGCAGTTTTTATTTGTTTTATATTCACTGAAAGATGAACATTGGTCAGTGGGACATGCTCATTTAGCTGACCTCTACAATTCAACAACCCATAACATTTTTCAGAACATAATTTCTTTTAATATATTTGCATGCTACATTACCAAGACACATGGATATTTCCATTTCTTGATTTTTCTCAAAAAATGTTTTTTGCATTATATAAAAATCTTTGAGATAAACTTGTGGGACACAAAATGCACCGAATTCAGAGAATGACGCATTTCAGCTCCATGGTAACTTGAGGAAGCAAGACCAATACATTATTGTAAAAAATATTACAATAATGTATCTTAAGTAATCAATTTTGTTTCCAAAACATGTTATTTAAGAACACTTTTGGAAATGTGTCATCAGTAGAGTAAGAATAATATAGTAAAAGTTTTTATCAGTACAGAAAATTCCAACTTTTTATGGGTTTCTATAGTAACCACACTTGTAGTGACTGAGTAATGTGGGTGAAGCATGCTGAAGAGGATGAGCTGGTGTTGAAAATGGATTGATGAATAAAAATCTCACTAACATTAATATCATTACAAGTTCAGATTCTGTTAAGAAACAGTAAATCCTAAGCCAACATTTCACATTGTGTTTCAAACAAAAATGAACTCAAACATAGAAACTCCTCATTCCTCTGTCCAGCTAAAAAAGGCTGCAACAAATATGAACATCCACTTGCTGTCTGGACCTCAGGAATGTGACGGCAGGCCGGTCAGGATGAAGGGTTGCTGTTGTTGCTGAACCGTTTGCTTTTCCTTCTGGGCTGCACATGGAGAAACATCGATCTGTGGTGCTCAGCACAACGACGGCGGTCCAAATGGCCTCATCACTAAATTTAGACTGCAACAAACCCAGCAGGACTACATGGAGAAGGTTTCCACTGACCACACAGAAACATGCAGCAGCAGCATGTGGTCAACTCATGACTTTCTGAGGGATTATTTCTGCATAAATGACACAGCAGCGATAACACAGAAATGATTTGATAAAACCAGCCACTGACTGGTTTTATCTGCTAGAGGAAAATGAATTCCTTTTAAAGCATGGGCGGAAATCCCAAATGGGTCAGGGGGGGGTTGTACCCCCCCAATCTTGGAAAAAAGTCTAGAGTTGTCCCCACCCCCCTTAAAAAAATCTAATACATAAAGATATAACAGTTTTAATCCTCAGCTTTTGCACAGAGAAAATGCCAATTTTGTATTTTTTTTTTTAAATAAAATGACTAGATAATATAATAATTATTATTTTATTAGGACCACCAGAGCAGCAGGGCTAGAGCTCCTCACAGCCGACCTCTGACCTGTGAAACAGACACTCAGTCAAATCCTCGGCCTTTGGCAGCCAACATCTGTCTCATGCTTGTCCTGGCCTTTTTTTCTTCCCCCAGTTCTTCTTCAAATCGCCAGCTCAGCAAAACGTAGAAGTGGATCACGTCCTCAATCTGCCTCCCAGATTCACTAAACACACCGTGACTCTCCTGCCACTGATTGATCACAGACTGCAGGCTCAGTTCGCCTCCTCCTTACCGTCTGTTTCCATAATGTTCTGATGAAGACCTCAGATAATCTGGTTTTGCTGAAGCTTTTCTCCCACTCAGCAATCAGGAAACTGAACTGGAGAGATTTCAAATGCAAAGATATCTTTTGCATTTGGATATCTTTGGATATTTTTATGAATGGAATTTTTTTCTGAAAAAAAAAAATATATTAAGGTCAAGATTTGAATTCAGATGAAACTTTCTGACGGTGGATCAGTTTGTTTTCTCTTAAATAGATTCTAATCTATGAAATAATGAAGGGAAAAGATGCAGAAGAAAACATTTCCAGAGGAGAATCTGAGAGAATCCAGATTCTACTAAAATATAACTTTATGAACTTTAATGCATCAGCTTTAACAGCCATGACCTCTAACCTCTAACACAAACCATGGCTTTCTTTACAAATAAATTCAGACGGTTTCAGTAAATGAATCTTAACAGAGCGAACAGTCATGGAGTTCACAGCAAACTGGCCAAGACAGAATCAGAGAGATGGCTGAAAATGTATAAACGCACAACAACAGATTTATTTACACATGTGGGGACACGCCCACACACACACACACACACACACACACACGCACACACACAGAGCAGCACAGATGATCTCGTGGTGTCTGACGGCCCTGAGTGGGATCCAGACCCACAGCTTTGGAATCAACTACAAAACCAAAGATTCAATTTTTGTCTACTCCAGTATACAAACACGTTCTATACAACCAAACTTCTAACTTATTTGATCAAACTTAGCTTTGTGCACAGAAATGTACAAAAAAAAGAGCTAAGTTCACTCACTGACTGGACCAATAATCTGACAGTCAAAGTTTAAAGGGAAACATGTTTACCCATGAGTTATGGTTTATTTGTCTTGTCTACTGAGACGAACTTCACTGAGCTTCTGTATGATGACAATAAAACCTGATTCTGATGTTGAGGACGCCTTGGTGTAATACACGGCATCACCAGCAGGAGGCGGATGGATGGATGGATGGATGGATGGATGGATGGATGGATGGATGGATGGATGGATGGATGGATGGATGGATGGATGGATCCCGCATATCCAAAAAGCACTAACACACTAACTTATCCATAACTCTTGAAGCAGTTAGGTTTTCAAAAGTGTTTTTTCCCCAGATCAAGATTTCTAGATTTTTCCACCAGTTTTTAAAACATTCTGGAGATTTGAGGTTTGATCCTGTTTATGTTGAAGAAGTTTGGTTTCAGGTTAGAAAAAGCTTTTTCAGTGCTTTATCTTTTAGCGTCTGATGTAAAAAACATCAGCTCTGTTTCAGATTATGTGACACTGCAACACTACAATGTGTCACTATATTATGTGACACAATTAAGCCGTTCTAAGTTTACAAAAATAAAATATAACATAAATTTGAAAAACTGTTGTTAAATTGCTGCTTAAAAACTACATTTGCTTTCGGTTTTAGAGCTGCCCAAGAAACTGAATTCTAGAAACAAATTTGTACATTTCAGAGGGAGAAAGTCTGGAAACACATGTATTATTCTGTATCTAGAAATAAATAAAAACAAATTCCACTTTTTTCCAGACTGTCTAAAATAACTCCTGTTCTAACTTCCCATGGCAGCTAGCTATGCTGCAGTGCTACCATTAGTTTGTACATAAGATGAAAACATGAGCTACAGCTCTGCTTATCAAACAAAACCTGATATTTGCTGCTGCTGCTTGTAAAGTCAGTGTTACATCCTGGCAAAAGAGGCTGGCTCTCAGAAAAGATGGCAAAACACAACAACAACAACAACAACAAAAAAGCTACAGACACACAAAGCAACAAGAATGGAGTTTGTACCAACCCAGTGCTCCACATACTGGGACGTCACAGACTTTCAAATGAGAAAACAGACAAAGCTGTCATTTAGTTTGGCAAAAGCTTTTTCTTTTACGTCAGAGGGGAAAGAAGGAAGAAGGCTGGAAAAGACGTGACTGATGTCTCCACATGATAGCTTTATAAATCATCAGGGCTGAAGCAACGAGTCGGAAGATTAAATGAAGTGTGACGGTTATGAATGATTCATAAAACAAACGCACACAGTTGTGGTTTACTGTGCAGAAATCCTTTGCAATAAGATTGAGATTGAACGTTTTCTGTGTGGAGCTTCACTTTGTGACAGCGCTGCTTTGTTCAGTTACATTTACCAGTACAATCAGATTTTAATCACCTGAATCCCATTAGAAACAGAAACATTCAAACAAAGAACAACACTGGTCAGCGCAGGTCAGCCAGAGAGCAAAGCGGCTGTTAAAAAGCTGCTTGCTGCTACTGGAGCAGAAACCCGTTAATATTTCAAAAGTCCCCCAGTACTGTGTGTGTGTGTGTGGGGGGGGAGGGGGGGTGCATGTGTGTGTGTGTGTGTGCTGGGTCTCCAGGATCCCAGTGGAGCCTGATTGCTGCTGTGGCCGTTTTCTCTGCTGGCTGCTGATCACAGTTCAGTATCTGACCACAGCAAAAAGCGACAGACGCTTTGAAACAAATCCAAACACGTTTTCATCTGAGCTCTGTACAAATACAAACCACAGGAGGTTCAAACTGCATGAAGACACTCTGGAGCTTTTTTTATTTTCTCAAACTTTGATGTATTTTATGAGGAAATTTTGTGATTGGCCACATAAAGTAATGCATGTTTGTGAACTGGAAGAAAATAAACTATGGTTGCTTTTTTGTAGAAAATAAAAAAAGAGAGAACATTAGATAAGAAGCAGCATCATGAAGACAGATTAATACAGGAGACAATAAAGCTAAACAATATATAAAACAAATCTCAGAGCTCTGTTCAGTCAGTCACCTGAAGTGGAGTTTTAGTTTCTGTTTTTCCCAGAAAATAAAAAATGAAGAAAATGTTCAGAGTTTGGCTGAACTGCATGTCAGTGTGTGTAAGTCTGGGAGACAGCGCTGTGATGGCAGCAGGGCAGGAGCACTTCAGGAATTTGAATTTTTGTATTTTTCAGCTCTTAATTTGGAAAGAATTTATTCAAAGCACATTGAGTGCTGAAGATCCAAGATGCAAAATATCAGGAGGTGTGAAAACTTTTCCAAGGTTCTGCATGTAGATATGAGGTGCCTATAAGTTAAAGAGAGCTCAAACATATTTATTTTTAATTATGAAAAGCATTAGGGGAACCTTGAGTAATAATTCTTCTGACTATTTTAACAAATTTAATATTAAATTATTGTGCTACATCTTTAGCAAAACATCCATCTGTTGTTTACGCGCTCATTTGTTTCATAAAATGAAATAGCAAAAGCAATTTATTTAAATAGGAAAAACAGATAACAGACTTTAAAGGCTTTGAATAAATATGACATTGTTTCTCTTACAGAGATCATTTTTATGTAATTGTAAACTTTGAACTTATTAAGGTTTATTAAACCCTGACAGTGATGCATGAAAAGCTTCAGTGTTGATTTTACTGGATCTCAGTTCTGAACTGAATGAATGTGATGCTAAACAGAACATGAAATCCATTCTGAGCTTTTACTGTAAATATGTTCACATTTCACTTGACAGACTTTTTGTTTCACTTGGCATTTAGGAATCAAGGAATCAAACACCATGGATTTAACGTGGGGTTCCTCAAGGCTCTCTTCTCCAGTCAGACTCTAATTACACCGTTATTACATCATCACTGATGACACACAACTTCCTGTTGCTTTTTCGTCATCTCAGCAGGCGGACAGAGCTTCCTTCAGCTTAATGCAGGAGAAACAAAACTTTTTTGATCCAAGAACCAAGAACTCAGCTTGACTTAATGATGCAGAGCTAAAATGCCAGAAAACTAGATGCCACTAATCAAACCTAAACCTTAAGAGCTCCTTAAAGTCTATTAGTACGTCTGCCAAATACAAACTTGCAAAAATCTGACAGAAGAAAAAAGATGTGCATGATTTCACTTGCAGTAGGTGAATTACTGTAATGGCTCAGTCAAAGTCTATCAACCAGCTGCAGCTCTAATCTGCAGTCTCAACCTGGACATAAGACAACATCATATACAAACTCTTTGGACTCTGCATGTCAAAGTACAAATTTTAAATTGTATTACTAGTTTCTTTTTTCTTCTTCTAATATGTAGTCACCTCAGGTCGTCAGGATCTGGTAGCTAATAAATGTTCTCAGCAGCAGATCTAAATTATGAGGAGAAAGATTTAGTTTCTTTACTCCTTGGGCCCAGATCCGACCTGGGAACCTAAAATGTGCAGAATTTTACCGTTTAATGTTTTTTTTTTTTTGTTTGTTTTTTTTACAACTGTTTGTTTAATCAGTTATTTTCTTTGTTCAAAATAACGTTTTACTGATTCTTTCTTTACCTGCAGTGGCAAAAAAAAACCATTTTGTTAATTTGTTCTTTTTACTGTAATCCCTTATACTTAGAAGCCACTAATACTGAATGGAGGTAAAATCAATAAATAACAACCTTGTCTTCTTCATGATCAGAACAAACCATGAACAGGAAGTAAGAACCAGACCACCTTTATCCTGAGTCACAAAGACAAAAACTAAAGCGCTTGTAGCCGTTTAAACCCCATAAAGCTTCAGTTTGGCTGCAGAAAGCGGCAGCTGGATAAGTGTGGAGTCATGCCGGAGCAGAACCTCTGCGAGGTTCGGACAAAAGGACCGAGGCGGCCCGGAGCTGTCCGCGCAGAGCGGTGCTGAACGCTGCCGCATCAGGACAACACGTGTTAGAATCAGCATGAAGGAGCAGAGCTGGAGGCTGGAACAGACTGACAGACTGACTGACTAACAGACTGACAGACTGACTGACTAACAGACTGACAGACTGACTGACTAACAGACTGACTGACTGACTGACTGACTAACAGACTGACTGACTGACTGACTGACTGCAGGTGAGCAGACCACAGCAGTGGCTGGAGTTAACCTGATATGCGCCATAGACTCCCCAAACTCCACCAAGCTTCCCCCACCCCGAATCAGTCAGAAAGGCCACGACAACCGACACAAAAAATCATTTGAAAAGCCAAGTAAACTGGAACAGCACTTACACGTAAGCGTGGTAGACGAACGCCCATCCCCGCGGTCTCTCCAGCGCGTTGTAGAGGAAACTCTGTAGTTTCCGGTAGCTGGCATTTTTCTTCGACGGTCTGGGTCTCCCGCAGGAGATGCTGGACCTGGGTCTGCTGAGGATGCCGCCCCGCTTGGTGCTCTCCGAGCCCGCAATGAGCAGCGCCCCGTCCCTGGTGGATTCGGGAGCGCCGGGGTCCAAGCCGACGAAGCCGACTTTGTGCTTTTTCTCTCCGGCTTCAGCTGGGTAAACCCCGCCGTTGAGAGATTTCTGCACCATCCTAAAGTCGAGACGACTCTGAGGAGGAGTTGTCAGTGTCCTTGCCGCGGGGATGCATCACCGGCTGAGGGGTGTGTGCTGCTGCTGCTGCTGCAGCTGCTGCTGCTGCTGCAGCTGCTGGCTGCGGTCCGTGTCGGTCCCTGCAGAAACCCAACGTGTGTCCTGTCTACTTCTCTTCTCTTCTGGCAGCCTGGCGGGCACAGCAGGAGGCATGCACATGAAATACAGTCATGATCAAACTAGAAGTAATGACTAGGATGTAAATTCAAACCCAGCATGCAGATCAGGTTTTCTGCTCTGGTTGCAGAAAACTGTCAAAAAAATCATTACAAGTTGTCAACATGAAGTGAAGAAGGGTGTCAGTCTGCTGTAGTGAGAAGCATCTGGTCTGGTCTTTAAAAGCCAGCCTGATGCAACCCGGCGTCTCTCCACTCAACTTCAGCCCAGGAGAGCCGCTTCAATGAAAGCTTTTATTGGATGATGCACGGCTATGCAATATTCATATGTGCAGCTTTCAACACTATGAGAAATGGATACCAGAAGTATGTCAGGATGAATTAGGACTGGATTTCACTGGAAACAATAATGAAACAAACGTCCATGCAAACGCTTAAAATTATGTCCTCTTCAAACGGAAATGTACATTTTTCCAATTTTCCTAATATCGTCAGCAAAAATGTATTTTATCATCTTTATTGGGATTCTGTGCAACTGCCCCGATCATGATGATATGAAGAAGTTAGGCTTGCATACATATGCAGTGTTATCTAATTATGCAATCTTGGTAAATGAAACCAAACAGTATTGGACTGCCGAAAATAACTTTCATATTCCGGAGGTTCCAGTTTGGGTAAAGATAGAAAATAATGCAAACAGGACATCCAACCTGCTTTGGGGGTTGGATCTCTACACGCCCTGGACGTGGAAAGATACATATTCAGTATCTTTTGCTAGCTTGAGGTGCAAAGCAGCTTGAAGAATTTGCCTGGCAGCTAATTAGGATGATGAGCATGGAAAATAACATTACAATAGATTATTTTAAGCACTTTTTAAATTATATTTTATGATAGATGCAAAAAAAAAAAAAAAACGGGCCTGCCAGTTTGCTAGTTTTTGTTTTAGCTAGCTAATATTTCTAGTTCTTCCGTTTCCACTGCAGAAACCAGAACCAACTGGTCATAGAAGTGACTGAAATGTTTGACTGACAGAAATGTTTCACAAGAAAAAATAGACTACATTGAACACAACGTTAAATAACCCGCCACCAACAAACATGATTAACACATTTAAGGGCAGTTTACCTTTTTTAATGGAGATTTCAAGGCGTTAGCTTTAGATATGTGAATTTAAGACTTTTTAAGGACATCCTGACATGTAATGAGATCAATCTATTTTTCAATAATATTGTGACTTTCAGGAGGCAAATGGATGCTGTTTATCGGAATTAAGAGTAAAGGAAGATGATCACAAATGCATGCCACACTTTTCAGATTTGTAAATTAAAAAAAAACAACAACTGAAAAGCATATCAGTTTTTTTCTCCTGTTTGTAATATGTGCTACTTTGTGTTGGTCTACAACATGAAATCCCAATCAGATCCATTGAATCTGTGGTATTAAAACCACAAATAACTGAATGGAAACGGTACTATTTAACAAAGAGAACAAAAGTCAGTCTTACAAACACATCCCAGGTTTATGAGACTGATAAACAATCTGCCGTTAACCTACTTTAAACATAATGTAAAATATAGAGAGGGAGAACAGAGAATGCTTCAGCAGAAGAGGTGAAAGAAGAAACCTCATCACAGGCCAGCAGCACTCACTCACCATCACAGAGTAAGTGCAGAGATGTAACGATCCTGATTCCCTTCAGGGTTCAGTAATGGGTATTAGTTTAAAGGCAACACATGATGAATGGGTGGGACACACTGAAGAAAAACGGAGACAGAGCTCCACTAGAAAAAAACAAACTGTCATGACGAGAACATTTTATTTACTAACTTGTTAAGATTCCATTTACAATAATTTTAGAAAGATTCAACAAAAGAATATCTTTGTACAGTTATTTTCAACAAACATAAAATTGCAGAATTATATATACAAAAGAACACATCAGAATTAGACAATAGTTTGTCCATATATACCAACATGCTGCATTCAATAGCAACCTGCAGTGCTAACAGAGACCGCTTTAAGATCACTGAATGGTTTTTACTCGGGTACAGAGCTGAGATCATACAGGAAAGTATGTTGATACAAATATCTCCACATCTGATCATGTAAACTGATGGATGAGTCAAGCTCCAGGTAAGAAGGTGAGATTATAACAACATGCCAATATGGAACCAGGCTGTAAACAAAAAGCAGCGTAAAAAAAGCAGCAAATCATAGGAGTTTCTGGATGACGAACATTTTTAACAACCAAAAAACCCAAGCAGATCCGGCGGTGCTGGAAACAGGCAGGCAGCGTCTCTTCAAATGCACAGTCACCAATACAAAATATGTTTCACATACTATATTACTTCCATAAAAATAATCCAATATAATTTATAGCATTATTCTGTAACGCCTGCACAATCTTCTGCTCTGACAATGTTACGTATTTATTTACAAGAAAATCAAATCTCCAGTAAACTAATGTTACTGTGTTTCTATCCTCAAAACAATCCCTTTTGTTTGTTTTTGTCATCCTAAAACTGATTACAGTACTTTGTGTAACACTGAATGGACCAATCACTGTGCTTCTTTCAGAACACCTACAGCCAACAAAGAGCCAATTTAAAAGTCAGATTTCAGAAAACACGAGGGAAACTGTCAACATTTGGATTAATTAATATATTAATATTTTAAGTGATTCAGTACTTAACGTTTTGACTTGGTGTCTTTGTTTTACATTTTGACCTGATTTGCATTAGCTAGCTTTAGTTACTCCATCCCTTACATGCCCTGATTATTAATGAAACAATTACTGACATAAATGAATTACACACAATTAAATAAAATGAAATACAAGCAGGTACATCTAAAAAAACAAGTGAAATGGCATGCCACTGGTCTTTAAATACTGATCAATACGTAGGCTGGAATGCTTTTAGACTCTTTAATACCTGATATCGAGTAAGTAAGCGATAAAAACGCTCCTTCTGGACACAATAAATAGCTATCCTTCATTTTGTGCAGCAATACAGTACGTAAACTAAACCTACAGTAATTGCACAGTTACCACATGCAACAGGCTGGGAAAAACAATTCAAAACAGTCCCCTCCTCCCCGTCTGCCATCTTTTTTATCATCAGGCCCCTCAGTCCCTACTTCCATCTCTCAGTCTGCCTTTTGGACTTTCTGCATCTACCAGCGAAGCTAAAATGTTCTTCTTGACTTGTGGTCTGAACTTTGAGCCCTGGGGAACACCAGAGCATGCGGACAGAGCGAGAGGCGGCTCTCTGGAGTTTGCAGTCCAAGGCAAAGTGGGTAAAAGATTGTTATTTAAGACGTTGGTCAAATACAGGTAGTTTGGTTAATCCAGTTAACAACACAAGCTGATCCATGAGAATATCGTCTCCTAAATAAGTAAGGTAAGCTTCATATCAGAAGACGGCTGACGTAGTAACACTGTCCAGGATCATCTCAAAGTATACGTGGCCAGTTTGTGGCTCTCTGGCCGCAGGAGTCTGGCTTTAGTTGGTCCGTTGTCCCTTGTATCGTTTGTCTGAACCGTCTTTCTTAGCTTGTACTGCAGACATCGGGTTGGTCCTTGTTTTACTGGCAGCGTCAAACTGAGAGGAAGAGATGAGAATTAAACTCATCGTCTCCTAATGTCCTCCGCTTCTGCATTCGCCCGCCTGTGAGAAGATTCTCTGAAGGGCTCTCACAGTTCTCCATCTGAGGGCGGCAAACACAACTTGAAGAGCCTGTAAAAAGAGGAAGGAGCTTTCAGATGACCATGTATGGGTATTATGGGCTGATGATTGCATAACGCAGAGCTGTGCGGTGTTGGCGTACCTTGGAGCTGATGGCGGCATCTGGTCCATCACCTTCAGGTTTTTAGCAGACAGCTCCACTCTTGCCCCCTGATAGAATCAAAGAAATAACACATGAAAAACCGCATGAAAAATGTACCAAAACAGTTCAATTTATTCAATATTTAAATAATATTAACCTAAAAGTTCAGGAAAGTAACCAGTAAAGTAAAACAGTCATTTTCATTAATTTTATTCCAGGAAAGTAGTTGACAAGTTCTAGAAAGTAACAACTGAACATGAGTAAAGTACCTGGTTTGTTTGGGAAACATAATCAGTTTGTTGTCAGTTCCAAAGAAAAGTTCCAGAAATAATCACTAATATAAGTCATTAAAATAACAGGACATTATTCCTGTTAAAGTGAAACTAGAACCTTTAATCCAGACTTAAGAATTATTCACTTATGACAGACACGATATCTTGGTCAAAACTTGCTTTTAAGTTAGTTTTGTCTTATTTCAAGTGTACCAAAATATTTGAATTAGAAACTAGAAAAAAAGACTTGGCAAGATTTTATGTTTTGCAGTGTGTTATCTAGGAAAGAAACAAATCTAAACGTTTCATAAAGCTTTTGTAGCTTTATTCCTAATTATAATTAGAAATCTTATTGCAGGAGATGCATAATAACTCCTTAAATCCTGTCTGAGGTTCACCTGCTTCCTCATTATGTCCATGGTCTGCATGATGCAGCGCGGCAGGAGGCCGTGGTTCCTGGCCAGGATCATCGCCTTCTCCAGGGTCACATTCAGGGTACATCTGAAAGCAACATGAGGTCAGACTTTAACCCCCATGATCTGAGGATGGATTCAGACAGAGCAGCTGATGCTCTACGTATCACCGTCTGCAGGCTGTAAAAATATTAGAATCAGAAACACAGCAGCAGCCTGACCTCTGCATGCCGGTGCCACACATGGTGATGTGGCAGGCTCCCAGCCGGTTACACAGTTCGGAGGACACACACAGCACGCTGACGCCCGACGGGTGGCCCTGCGCGTTCGGACGCACGTTGACGTACGACTGCATCAGTCGACAAAGGTCATCCAGGGTGTTTAGGGGTCTGAGCAGCTGTGAAAGAGAAACCAGGGTCAAAGAATGACACAATAACGTCTCACCTGGAGGCCATCTTGGCAAGTCATTAAACCAGTGTTTCCCAACCCTGGTCCTCAAGGCTCACTGCCCTGCATGTTTTAGGTATTTCCTTGCTTCAGTCCATCCAGCTGATTTCAATCAATGACTGATTAACAGGCGTTTGTTGAACTACAGCCAGTTGAATCAGGCACATTAAAGCAGGGAAACCTCTAAAACATGTAGGACAGCGCACCTTGAGGACCAGGGTTGGGAAACACTGCATTAAAATACAACTCAGTGTCGTCGGAGCTGCTTTCTTTAAAGATATCGTTCTGTGCAAAAGCTCTGACACGCCCATGCTTTACCCTTTACTACCTAACAGCCACTTCTTTGTTGATCAAACGTTCTTCAAGCTCTCTGGAGGTCAAACATTTTCCTTTGGCTGTTGTTTTTTCTTTTTCTTGTCAGTGACTTTTTGGTGAAGTGTCCAAAATGGAAATTTACCAAAACATTAAGTTCAAACAAAAATCCCAGATATGTAAAACTGCCAATCCAAGCACAGTGGTTTAAAACTAATTAATTTCTGCTCTCTTGAGAATGAATTTTGTCATGTCAAACGTCCTCCTGGACTGGTTTTGCTGTCAGGCTCCAGCTGCTGCCATGTTGTGTGTTTCAGCAGCTTTTCCTACAGTTCTTGTCAGTGAAAATGCTTTCTGTGACATTTTGAAGTGCAGACAGATGTAAATATAAATGGATCGGTTTCTGGCCAACCGACAGGCCCATGTGGTGCAAAAAAATGACACGAGCAGCCTTAAATATTTATTGTGTCATTAATATTTCACCATACGATGCTTCTAACAATGTTTTCAGACAGGAATAATGAAACGGCTTCATTTAAAATCCCCGTGCTTAAGAATATTACACACATTTTTTTGGGGAGTTGGACCAAATTACGTTCCTGTAAGAAAGATTTGGTCCAGAACCCAAACAGCTGGTTTGACTGGATTTAAACTGGTGTTCAGAGGATTGACTGTGTCCGTCCTTCAAGGTCTAAATGAGGTGGTTTTTCATTTTACCATGACTGTAACTGCTGCTTTAGATGTACTGAAATGATCCAGAAAGTAGTCAAAGTCTTGATCAAAAACTTTCCAAGATCTTCAGAAAGCTTGAGGAAAGATTAATTATGTAAAATATTACAACATTGATTCTATCCTCAAAAGTAAAAATAAACTCTAAATTCCTCTGATTGTTACTAGATTAATAAGATAAAAACAACAATATCACCAATACCACACAAAAAAGAGCAAAATGGCAGCGGGGCCAATCAAAGCTAATGAAAAACAAAACTCAGAAATCATTGTAACAAAAACCCAAACTTACAGATTTCCACACAGACTGCAGTAACTGACTGGTAAGATGGAGCACCAACAAATATGTGGATTGTTAACAAAGATATTCACAAACAGAGGTTTATTCCTGAGGTTTCTTAAAGAATAAAAATAAAAGCATGTAAATACAAAATGCTCTAGATTAAATTAAGACTATCCTCTACAGATTTGATTTCAGCTACAGTCAGTGTGGGACACTAGAGGTCAGGCTGGAATTAAATCGGAGCAGGATGCTGATGCGTTCAGGTTAGTCAGAGTTAATTAGGAGGTCTTGATAAGCTAGTGGGGGTGGGGGTGGTTTCCATGGGGACAGGAAGACAAATCGTTCTTCTTACTTTGGAAATGCTCGGCTGAAGGTCTCTAACTTCAAGGCCCAGTATCTGTGCTTGCATTTATATTCAGTCACAACATGATATAAAAGTTGACCGTGATGACAGATTGCAGAGGATTGTACTGTGCAGCAGTAAATGTGTAGATTTACCTGGTCTATTTTCATCGCAGTGGAGTTGGAGTCAGTAGGGAGGTTGGACTTCTCCAGATAGAAAGCCCTGTGGAAACACACACACTGGAGTTAGAAGCAGTTAGAAAATGACTCGTTTGTATGAGTCAGGTGGAAAACAGAGAGACGATCCGCTTCATGTTCATCCAATCCTGATGCTGCGTTATGAGTCAGGTTCTGGGAATTCATGTCATCTTTTATTCAGACTTCAAGGAAAACATCATATCACTTTAGGAATGTCAAAAAGAAAAGCACTCAACACTCGTTGGCACCCCTAGTGAAGATGATTATAAACCTTAAAAGAAATTCACATTTTAGCTGCATTTAATCTTACAAAAAATTGCTTTAATTTAGAAGAAACATGTTGGCAAAATTAAAAGATTAGGTAAGACTTTATTTGAAGGGGTGTGCATAAGACTGACATGACTGTCATAAATATGACATAACATCTGTTATAAACATGAAGGAGTCTATGAATGTTTATGATTGTTGTCATAAAGTGTCATTTGGTAAATAATGACACTTTTAATGCAAAGTTGCTCTAAAAGTTGCATAAAAAGTCCATTAACAGTGCCAACTTTGCATTATTTGGTAAATAATGACACTTTAGGCCTTATTGAAGTTATTTGAAAAAGTAAAGAAATATGCTGCGTTTAATTTGTGTTTGTGAAATAAAAGCATGAGAACGCCATCACTCCGTCAGAGTGATCTGAGCTGAGTGTACCTCAGTCTGCGGTAGTAGGCCTTGACCTTCTCAAGGGACACGGCGTTGATGCGCTGCTGGAACTCCTCCATGTCCACGCTGTCCTGCGGGGAAACGTCGTCTGGACGCTCCAGCGCTGAGAAACAAAGCATCCAGGTTTTTAACAATGCTACTTCAGGGACACTGATAATTAAAAAAGCCACATAAAGGCTAGACATAAGCCATAATTTTCTGACTTTTTAAGCAGAAAAACTCAAATAAACACATTTGCTGCTATAACCCCGAGGTGCTCCGGACTTCCCTGTAACTTGCAGTGAGAACTGTTTTCCAGCAGGTGGCGATGTTTACCCACTGTGGTGTCCAACTCAGAGACTCTGGGCTGTTTTGCACTTTGAAGCCCATGAAAGAATCAGAGCTGTTTGATTGGATTAGCGCTGCAGCTAGCACTTCCATATGAAAAATGAACGGCTGTTTGGCAGACTGAATGTCTTCTGATCGACACTGATGGAGAACTAAAGGGAGAGCAGGAGAGTTGGGAGGTGGAAGCGTCCAATAAAAAGCTTCACTCTAAACCCATAAAACGACTGAAGCCATCAGCGAATGTGTGAGAGGAAGATGCTTTTTAAATGATTTAAAGTCAAGCTGTAATGTATATGAATGGTTTCTATTTCAGATGGCTTCTTCATGTGAAGTTTGTTTTAGGGTTTTCTAACTTATAGTTACTAAAAATATAAAGGTTTCTTCAGGTTGAAAGAAATTAAATACAGTTTGTTGGTTTTACTGGTAAATGTGTGTAAAAAGTCAGATCATAAATACAGATTCACTGATATATCAATATCTGCACTAGACCCGATATTGAAAACAATTCTAGATCAGCATCAGTAACAATGCTCCAGGTCTATTGAGTCTAGTTCTATGCTTTATGCTCTGAGTGAAGTTATGCAGAGGAACCTGGATGCTGTTACCAGCTAGAAGTCGCAGAAACTTAAAAAGGTGAAGTACACATTGAAAAATTTGAAAAAAAAAAAAAAAAAAAAATTCTGTTATGTTTATTTTAAAAGGAATTATTGGGAGTGCTGGTTTTTTTATTTTGAAAAAATGAATTAAAACGGAATTTCCTCCTCAGTTGAGTCAATGTAATGAAATTAAAACAGTGGGGTTGTTTTGTTGATTTTTTTTGTTGTTTTTAAAATTTTCAGTGTGAAATTTATGCCAGTGTTACATTTGTGTTAAATGTTACATTTATTATAAAGTGGTAAAATCAGATTTAGAATGGAAATGTTCCTGCTGCTGTTGACAGAGAAGTGTCAGTCTAAATATAGGAAATGTCCCTTTAATCGGCCCACCCGGCCCACCTTACCTCTGGAGAACAGGACCGTGTGGAGCTTCAGGCTGCCTCCGTTCTGCAGCCGACTGGGCAGCTCGCTGAAATGACAGCTGTCCAGGAACATGGTGACCCTCAGGGTCTGCCGGCTGCCCTCCACCTGGTAGCACACAGGTGTGTCTGCAACACAGAGACGGCGGGGGGAAGGAAATGAGACGCCATCGTTACAGGCTGACATTCACAAGGTTTTAATTCCCAGATGAAACAATGGATGAAACAAAGACGTGAACATATTTCATGTAAGCAATGCTGTGGAGAATCTGTTTTCTGTGGCATACATTTTCATTTATTCTTCCTTAATAGTCACATTAATTCAGTGTGTGTGATGTGAATCTTTAATTCTAACTTTGCTGTCTTAAAAAAAGTTCCAATCTAGGACAGGTTTGAATTAGCCTGATTAGAAAGGTTTGTTCTGTTTGGAACATAATGTTGTTTAATGTTGATGATGGAATAAGACTGAATTGAATTTGCAGTAGAATCCAAAGCAATAGCTGCATTTCCATAAAATTCACCATAAAACTGCACAATTTGACATGTCAAAAGTACATTTCCTTAATGGAAATATGCCAATTATGAAAAAAGAAAAAACAAAAAAAAACATTTTTTATAAAAGTTTTGGCACTAGGTGTGTGTTTTTTTGGCCGTTTCGAAATTGATTTATTTCACAAAACTGCGATGGAAAGACTTTCGATTCAGATGAGTCACATGATCAACAAGATGTTACTGCTGGCCTTATTCACATGATTTTAATTGTGTTTCTTATATTTTGTGACATTGTGCTTCTACAACATTAGCAGAACGTCGACACCATGATGGAAATGAAGCTACTAAAATCTGGAGACCTGTGCTGATCCTCTAACATGTTAACAGGAGTGACTCTGTGACCTCTAAAAGGTGACCTTTACTGAGTCAGAACCAGAAACCCAGCAGGTTAAAGTCATTGGAATCGCTGCTGCAGGCTGAATACGGTACCTCATGTTATCTGTGGCTGACATGTCAGTAGCGATGGCTCCCAGCTCCCTGTTGAAGCTACTAAGAAAAAAATTGATATAGCACAGAAAACCATCTACCTGCAGAGCAGCCGTCAAGAAACGTCTTCCAAAACATGTTTTTATATTAAAGCATCATGGATAACTGCATGCCTGTGATGTCTAGGGTTTGATGCCAGTTTCTCCTTGCAGCTCAGAGTCTAGAGAGCAAATTTATGCTTAATCTGCAACTTTGCCAGCTAAAATGGGAAGTGCCTGAAGTGCTTTTCCTTTTCCACTGCAATCTCCGCTGACCACGCCTAGGCCGTTCAAAAGACGAGTGATGCAAGGCGAGTCGTCTGCTGTTGGTTTCCTGTAAGCCTTCAGTAAACGCCGAGGCTGGATTTATTAAAAGGCAAAACTCAGCCCAGGTTCCCAGCTTTACTCAGGCGGTTCGTAAACATCAGAACAATACTTACTTTAAACAAAAAGGAAGCAGAACTGTGCAGTGATATAAATGCTTTCAGCTTAAGCTGTTTACCAACACAAACTACTACTTCACCTCTCAATGCTGCAAAACGAGCATTTCTTCAACAAGGCACATAAAGCCTTTGGTTTCTGGAGGCGATTACGAATATTTAAAATGACCTTTTTGAATAAATATGTAAGAAGGTGTAAATATTGCATTGTGTCTCGGAGCATCCTGTCAGGATGTATCAGTTTGGATTCTTAATTCAGTGAAATCTGGAGATCCATACCTCCAATCTAAGAGCACATCTTTATCTAAATAAGGATGGGCGATGTGGACTTCCAGTTTTATCACGTTATTCTCAAGTACCGCTGTGATAACAATAAAGATTATGGTAAAAGGATATTGATTATGATAAGAATGTTTTCACAATAAATGCCCGTCTCTAACCTAAAGCTGGTCAAACTGGACAGCTGCTTGTTCCAGGTAAATTTTGCTTTGAAAAGCCAGTTTCTGTGAATCGAGTCTCTTACTTGCGACCAGACACTCGTCTTCCAGCGGCCTGAAGAACACGGTGACTTTGTCCAAGTCCAGCAGCGCCGCCTTGGTGTCCTCCAGCATGGTGCGCTCCACTTTCTGCCACAGGACAGACAGAATGAAAGTTCTGAAGTCCAACAGGACTAGTCAAAACCCGACCCATCCAGAACATCTGAGTCAAAAAGAAAACTGAAGGCCTTTTAAAAGTATTCACATAGTTAGATTTGATAAATAATTTGAGGATTTGTATCATTTTAATTTCTCTTTTCAATAATGCACCACTTTCTGTTAATCTAGGAAAATTCATTGGGTTTGTGCATTTAGAAGAATAAGACCTTTCTAACGTCTGCCCAGAGTTGGTGGAACAAAAATGTGAACGTCTGGACTCACTAGGTATGGAGCCAGAGTGGACTGGAAGTGCAGCAGAACGCCGATGGCGGATATCTGCTCCAGCCACTTGCGGCTGGTCTCCTTGCTGTCCTCCTGGTACTCTCCAGCGTTGTTGAAGCGCGAGCGTAACGCCGTCAGCAGCTGCTCCGCCAGCGTGCAGAGAGCGCCGGCCGCCGCCTGGCAGAAGATCACATCCCGCCGCAGCTGCAGAGACGTGTCTGGACATGGAAGCAACAATAAGGTGTAGCTGGACTGTAACCTTTAATGCCACATGGTGTGTGCACTCTAATTTTCCTGATCTATAGAAGTGTGGTTCTGAACATGTTTTAGCTCTAACCTGTGCATTTGAGCAGAGCCAGGAGAAGCTGGTTCTTCCCGTCTGTGGGAGCAGAATGAAAGCGAGATGAAGCAGCTGACAGACTGAAGGAATATGAGAGCAGCAGCTCGTCTTCTGCTCACCGTCCACAAATCTCTGCAGGCTCTCCACCAGGTTCTTGATGGAGTGGGGTAGGTTCCAGGGATCCTCCTGGATGTTCTTGTGGATGACATAGCGACTGCGGGCGGTCCAGTCTTCAGTCTGGCGGAACTCTGATAAAGGAAAAAATGCATTAAAGGAAGAAGCAGCATGTGATTTCCTCTGTCACAGGGTGGATGTGTACCTGGCTGACTGTGGTCTGAGTAAAAGTGCTTGATCTCCTCACAGGCCTTCGTCATCACAGATCCTTTGAGGAGGCAGTTGATCGATTCAACCTGCAAAAAGTTCAGCGGATCAATGTTTGCAGCAACTACTCGACCAGTACACTGGTCCACTCTTTACTCTGCAATGACTTTTTATGGGGCCAGTCCACTAGTCACAATCACGTGACAAAACTGATTTTTACAAGAAAATGAAAGAAAGTAAA